>PVIJ01006532.1:47727-91345 GCA_004024925.1 Scalopus aquaticus | reverse complement strand
GCAGCGGTTAAGCACTGCGCTGTGGAGCTGTCGGCAGCGGTGATGTGAGTTCGACACCCGGCCGGGGAGAATCCCACATGGCTCGGCAGACCTCTCCTGCCTCGCCCGCTGCTCCCCTCAGCAGTGTACTTCTGATCTGCCTGTTCTGCTACCCGCTCTGTCTCTGGTGAACCCTCTCGCCGCCCCCACACCTCTGGCCTGTACCCCAGCTTGTATGTATAAATAAAATAAAATAAAAAAAAAAAAAAAAAAGAATTTAGCTGACTTCTATTAAAGAGATTGGCAAAAATGTTGAACTATGCCACTCTTCTCACTAAATATTCTTGAAAATTAGTTATTTTTCACAAATACTGCTTTTGTTAGCAATATGTATTTAACTGATACATATTTTTAAATTTCCTCAGTTTAATTTTTAATATGGTAAATATTGATGGAAATAACACATAAACAGCAATTTGAGGTCATCAATTATTTAAGAAGGTAAAGGGGTCTTAAAACCACAAAGTTTGCGAACTGTTGGTACAGAAGATGCCTAAGAATCCTTTTGGTGTCAAGGCTTCATGAGCCCTCTAATACATGACAATATAATTACCTAAAAACTATTAACTATTTAATGTATGCAGAGTCATGGAAAGTAAAAATATATACTAGTACATAACAAGTATCTAATTTCCAGATCACTTCATGTGAAATTAGTGCTTAATAAGTATAAATGAATCTGGGAGGGTGTAGTTCATATTCCCAGGTGTGCTGATATGAACAGATATAAATTAAAATTTTTTAATCATGTTTTAAAAATTATCAAATTGCTATCACTCCACACTAAAGAGCCAATAGTAAACTTGCTTAAATACTTTTTAACTTCTCTTCAAATCATGACTTCATTATAATGTCACCTTAACTTCTGCCTTATCATATGCCTAAATGAAATCTTTCTCTTTATCCTTTACATTACAGGGACAGAACTACTTAGGCTATCTAATTTTGTCTCATTATCTTTATTGGTACAGATATTTGTAATTTCAAAATGCCACTTTTCTTTATGAAATATAAATGCATTTTCATCAGTTTTTTTTAACAGGTAGAAATTCTATTAAAAATGGAAGAAGAGTTTCTCTACTTTGTACCTTTCTCTTTAGCAAACCAACTCTTGGAATCGTTAATTACTACCCCTGCAATATAATTTCCATTTTTTGTTTTCTTCCTAAGGATCTTTCCCCAAACTATAGAAAGTTAGATAAAGGAACATCTAGGAAGCTTAAGATAGAGACAATGTCTCTCTATGTACGTGTAGTATGATATTATATAGGAAAAGAATTACTGTATATTTTTTCAAAAGACATGTACTGGAATATTAGGGAGATTACAGGCTAGTATCAATAGACTTGTCTTCAACTACAGTAAGTAACTAAAGTGCAAATAATAAAGGCAAAGCGAGAGTAGTCATAAACTGGCAGGTAACTTCTTTGGCCAAGATAGGAATTAAAAAAATAAATAACTGTTTAATTGAAGGAAATGAGTTGAAATTCACTCTGTAGTAAAGAGTTACTACAACACTTACTCACCTTTGTTTCAGTCACTCGCCTCAGGTGAAGATAGAATTTCTGTGGGTTACTGGGTTGCTTACTGTGCTTGCTTTGACCATGGCTATATCTACAGTTCTTTTTAGCAAGCAACCTGTTGTCTATAAAGAAGCGAGTTACACCAAACAAGTGAGGGTTATCTATATTTGTGGTGGCTTTAATTGTCAATTATTTTATATAACTCCCCATTTCTATCATGCCTCTAGTAGCTAAGAAAATCCATGAGTTTTATTGTAACTGAAAAATTCAATTACTGTACCTCTTCTACTTTCTTAGGAGAAGTTTCACTTTTATTGCTTTTGAATTCTTCATTTATCTTTATTCTGGCTGCTAGAGAAAGAAAAATACACATACAGTTATTTGCCTTTCTATTTATAATCCCTGAATCCAATAATTAACATGTTATTATGAATGAGCACTTCTTTAATAAAATAGTTTTACCTCACATAAAAAAAAGTATAACAATAAGAAATTTATTAAGAAAATCTCTTTCAGAGTTGTTAACAGGCTGGCAAATTTATAACTAACCCTAATAAAAGTCTTTAGCATTATAATACTTTTGTTTTCCAATTTCATTTGCTTAGTTCTAAAAATTCAATTTTACCAAATCCAATTTAATCCTCTGCCTTATAAACCCAAAGATTTAAATTAAAATGTTTTTTTAAAAAGATGGCAAAAATACACATAGCATCTTAAAGCACAAATAGCATGCACACACATACACAATTAAAATATATAGCAGCAAAGCGGGCCTATACATATAATTGTTTTTAAAGATTTATTTATTTATGCATATAAGCTGGGGTACAGGCCAGAGGCATGGGGTGGCGAGAGGGTTCACCAGAGACAGAGTGGGGAGCAGAACAGGCAGAGGGATGGAAATACACTATTGAGGGAAGCAATGGGGGAGGCAGGAGAGGTCTGCCGGGCCATGTGGGAATCTCCCAGGATGGGCGGCGAACTCGCATTGCTGTTGCCGACAGCTCCACAGTGCGGCGCTTAACCGCTGAGCCACCAGGGAGGCCCTATATATAATTTTGAGTGCTTTGACTGACATGTAAAATTAGCAGCAAGTTAAAACTTTGTTCATGTACACCACTGAGACTTTGGGATCATTATAGCAGCATAATATTCTAATGTGACTGATAAGCTTACTATATTTCTGTAAGCATTTAATGGAATAATCTTCACAAAGGGTTTAATAGTGCTTATTTTTTTTGTAATTATTTTAGTTAAAACATTTTTTTTAAAGATTTATTTATTTATATATACAGCTGGGGTACAGGCCAGAGGTGTGGAGTGGTGAGAGGCTTCATCAGAGACAGAGTGGGGAGCAGAATAGGCAGATCAGAAATACACTGCTGAGAGCAGCGGGCGAGGCAGGAGAGGTCTGCCACACCATGTGGGATTCTCCCCGGCCGGGCGTCGAACTCGCGTCGCCGCTGCCGATAGCTCCACAGCACAGCGCTTAACCGCTGCGCCACCAGGGAGGCCCTATTTTAGTTAAAACATTTAAAGCATCAAAAATATGCCATGTTGATGGAAACTAACTATAAAATCTTCCTTTTATATTTGATTAATTTCAATATGCGAAGTGGTTAAAAGTTTGTACTACTGAGTAGGCTAAATCTTAACTCTTCACCTTACTAAATATGACGTGGGGCAGATCCTTTCACATTTTGTTAGCTTTCTATTCTGCAAAAGAATTATAACAGTAGCTCCCTCAAAGGGCTGTTGTGAGGATTAAATGAGGAATTTGTACCAAGTACACATAAAATGAAGTACAAACTTTTTAATATTCAAGAAATAATTATTTTTTTAAAGATTTATTTATTTATACATACAAGCTGGGGTACAGGACAGAAGCGTGGGGTGGCGAGAGGGTTCACCAGAGACAGAGCAGGGAGCAGAACAGGCAGATCAGAAATACACTGCTGAGGGGAGCAGCGGGCGAGGCAGGAGAGGTCTGCCGCACCATGTGGGACTCTCCCCAGCTGGGCTTCGAACTCGCATCGCGCCCTGCTGACAGCTCCACAGCGCAGCGCTCAACCGCTGTGCCACCAGGGAGGCCCTCAAGAAATTATTTTTGGTGAATAACAAAAACTTGAATTCTTAGGGACAGTGGGGACATTTTACCTAGGTAGATACCCACTAAAAAAAGTGGGTTTTTAACTGAAAAGGATTTTAACTGAACATACAACATGAGCTTTAGAGCTCTGACTTCCAGATGACACAGAAACTACTTACAATAATGGGATATCGAATTTGGAGTTCTCTGGGACAGATTCTCCTTTATAGCTGCAGTCATTTCCAGACTGACAGAAGGCATTAATATGGTAGTGTCTGGACAATGCGACAATTTGATTAAATAACAGAGAAATGAGTGTAATGTTTTTTGTTTTTTTTTTAAAGATGTATTTATTTATGCATACGATCTGGGGTACAGGCCAGAGGTGTGGGGCAGCGAGAGGGTCCAACAGAGACAGAGTGGGGAGCAGAACAGGCAGAGTGGTGGAAATACACTGCTGAGGGGAGCTGCGGACGAGGTAGGAGAGGTCTGCCATGCCATGTGGGAATCTCCCCAGTCGAGCATCAAACTTGCGTCGCCGCTGCCCACAGCTCCACAGTGCAGAGCTTAACCACTGTGCCACCACGGAGGCCCCAGAAATGAGTGTAATGTTTTAATCATAGGTAAGCAACGGGGCACAGGGAAATTTTGATGCTTCCCTCCCTGATTCTTTATGAATACATGATTTTAAAAAAAAATTAAGCAGATATTCCTTAAAGTGTAATGTAAACTAATTTTTATAAAACATAACAGCATCAGATAAGAGACAGTGAAGGTCATTCCCTAACATGGGTCTTAAAACACACAGAATCCTCTTGGATAGATTAACAGCCATCTGAAAAAGGATTTGCTCCAAAAAGGTAAAATAAATAAATAAATAAATAAACTTACCTTCTAATGCTCTGGTATCATTTTTAAAAACTTGTTTTCTGGTCCTGTGCAATGTTTTAAAGAGCTGCAGAACCTGTCATGAAAATGAGAATTCAGACCTCAAAAGAAAAAAATTTCATGTTCTACATAGTTACAAGGATTAAGTAGTATTTTTCTGTTTCTGGGACTATTGCTCAAAACAGCAGAAGGGTTGAAATGGGTAGAAACCAGGTTTTGTCAAAGAACCTTCCAGTCATCATTTATCTTTAAATTTTAAAATTCACTTAATTTACAAATACACAATGTTCTTTGAAATAATATAAAAATGGTTAAAAAGTTAATGTACCCCGTCAAAAACCAGTGTGTGAAGGGAACTAACTTTACCAGTCTGATCTGTACTTGTTTTCATTTTTATTAACCTATTAAGTCATCATCTGCTCTTAAAGTCAAACACATATATACAAACTGATGAGTTTATTACATCTTAAGAGAGCCCAAAGGAGGATGTTTTAGACATTTTAAATAAGATTAACAGTGATTTCTCAAAAGAGAAGTAGAATTCTGAGACTTAAGAATATTTGAAATATTTGTTTAAAAAAATAAAACAAAAAAGAGCCTGGCATTTTGGTAAAAGACAGATTGCGGAGAGGTTTTAGTGACAGGCCAAGGCAACCTCAACCTTCTGAAGTCCAAAAAGGTACTCATTATTGCTCTTTCTCATGTCTTCTCAATTTCAGTACAGAAGACCCCAAATTTCTCATATTTTTTAAAGATTTATTTTTCTTTATGCATACAAGAACTGGGGTGTAGGCCAGAGGTGTGCGGGTTGGGGTGGTGGTAGTGGTGAGAGGATTCACCAGAGACAGAGTGGGGAGCAGAACAGAACAGGCAGATCTACTGAAATACACTGCTGAGGGGAGCAGTGGGCAATATAGGATAGGTCTGCTGTGCCATGTGGGTTAGCTCCCTGGCTGGGGATTGAACTCATGCCTGCAGTGGCTGGTGATAGCTTGATAGTGCTGAGACTTTAACCCTTGAGCCCCGCTAGATCTTTCTTTAAATCTACTTTACTCTTCATGTGGAAACTTGAGGTCTAACTCTCTAATCCTGTGTATTTTATCCATTCCTGAAAACTATTTAAGTTCAGATCTCTCCATCTCTTGCTTACACTACTCACAAAAACCTGTCACTTTACCACCATTCCTCCCTTTACCCCACTCTATTCACAGATAATAATATCTAACATCTACTAAGAATGTACTGTGTGCAAGGCACTACTTAAAATATTTTACATATATTTGAAAACCTATTAACATCAAAGGGCGACACCAAAACAGTAATAGGAAACAGGGAGCAGAAAAGGTAAAAATAAAACCAAATGAAACAACCACAATGAACATTCTCAAAAACACATTATTACAAAAATGGAATATAACCAAAAATTAGTTTTAGTAAATTAAAAAGAAAGATACAGTCAGAAAATTCCCAAAGTTCTTGGATATCAACTGAGCAATATAGCAAATATGAAAGAAAAACTACACAGAAAGTGAAATAAAAATTCAGAGATAAAAAATTGAGAGGAGAGGGAGGGGAAGATAAGGGCACAAAATGGAAGAGAGGAGAATACAGGGGACCATGGAGATGGATCACGGGTGAATTGGTGGTGGGCTGCCCAAGGGGAATACAAAATGTAAAAGACACAAATAACAATAAAAAAAAATGGAAAAAAAATGAAATGGAAAGCTAAAAAAAAAAAAAAATTGAGAGGAGAAAGATAAAAACAATTTAGAATAGTCTAGATGACCTAACATTTACAATAATACAATCTCTAACAATTGAGAACAGAGAAAACAGAAGAAAATAAGAGGGAAATCAAGAAAATGTCACCAACTGAGGCATTTGAGTTACTATAGATTGAAAGGGCTCCACCAAGTGTCCAACCCGTATCACAGCACATCATGATATAAGGTCAGTGCAGTGATGGTAAAAAAGTGAGAGAAAAGACAATTCGCAAACAAAAGGAGAGAAAATCAGAATGACACCTGACTTCAAAATAGCATCACTGTAAGAAAGTAACGGTACAGTGTGTTCACGTTTAAAAAAAAAGTCCAACTTAGAACACCATATATAGTCAAACCTAAGTACAAGGACAAAATGACATGTTCAGAAATGTGAAGTCTCTTATCTGCTGTGCATCTTTCTTGGAGAGCTATAGAAGAATGTACCCTATCAAAACAAGGTGATGAACCATGAAGAAAAAAAAGTGGGAACCAGGCAGACAGGTGATTTGACAACACAGGAAAAGCAGAGATGATGGTGAAGGACAAATACAGATTAGGATTTGTACAATCAGTGTAGTGATAACAAAAGTGTGGGGCCTTTCTGGTGGCACAGGGACCAAAGTCTCAGTGCTATCAAGCTATCACCAGCCACTGTGGCCTGAGTTCGATTCCTGGTCAGGGAGCTGACCCACATGGCTCAGCAGACCACTCCAGTCTCACCCACTGCTCCCTTCAACCATGTTTTTCAGCGATCACCTGCTCTGCTCCCCACTCTGTGTCTGCTGAATCCTCTCACCCCATACCCTATCCCCCAGATCTGCCTATGAATCTTAAAAAAAAAAAGGGGGTGAACTGCTCCAGAAAAGATATTGCTAGGAAAAAATAAAACTGGTAGACTTCAGTTTTGCTCAGTTTGAGAATAGATTACTAAGAAATTAACCAATGATAATAAAAACAAAGTCAGTACTAATTTCAAGAAAAAATAATTTAAAAAGAAAGGCAGGGGCCTCCCAGTTGGCCAAAAGGTTAAGTCTCAGCACTATCACCACTGTGGCCCGAGTCTGATTGCGGACCAGGGAGCTAACCCATATAGGTTGTATCAGACCTTTCCTGTCTTGCCCACTGGTCCCCTTAGAAGTGTATTTCAGGGGCCTCCTTGGTGGTGCAACGGGTTAAGCGCAGCACTATGACGCTATCCAGAGCCACTGCAGCCCGAGTTCAATCCCTGGCCAGGGAGATCCCCACATGGTGCAGCAGACCTCTCATGTCTTGCCCACTGCTCCCTGTAGCAGTGTATTTCAGTGGATCTGCCTGTTCTGCTCCCCACTGTGTCTCTGGTGAATCCTCTCATCCCCCCACACCTCTGGCCTACACCCCAGCTTCAGCTTGTATGCATAAACAAATCTTTTAAAAAAAAAGTGTATTTCAATAGATCTGCCTGTTCTGCTCCCTACTCTGCTCTAGTGAATCGTCTCACTCCAGTACTTCTGGCCTACACCCCAGTTCTTCTATGCATAAATAAATAAAAATAAATTTTGAAAAAAAAAGGCAATGTAAGTAAATATTACAAGACTTAGATGTAGAATAAGTTTTATACAGTCAAAATAGTATCAGACAAAAACTGATTCACCAAATTTATATTTTGAAAAGATTTATTAAGAGGAGTTTAGTCCTCGTACTCCATAGTTAAAATTCAATAAATGATAGCTCTAAAGAGAGAAATCAATAGCCATCTGAATATACCACTTAGACACACAGAGCTAGATATCAGAAGAAACAGCTAAAAAGTTTAAAAGTACTTATCTCCATGGAGATAATGTAGAAAGAAATATACTGACTGATTCTTGGGTAACACCATTTGACTTCTTAAACTTTACATATTTATTACCTTTATAAAAACTTTAAAAATTATTTTAAAAAGAGAAAGGCTAAAAACATCACTAAAAGAGAAAAGCCCCACAGAATGTGAGGAAATATTTGCAAATCATGTAACTAATAAGGCTATGTAATATCTAGAACACATCAAGAACTTTTACAACTCAACATCTAAAACAATCGAAAAGAAGGCCTAAAGAATTTGAACAGATACTTCTCTAAAGATAGACAATGGCCTATAAGGCCATGAAAAGATACTCAAAGTAATTTGCTAGTAGAGAAATACAAATCTAAAACCTAAATGAGATATCACTTCACCTCTAGGCACTTATACTTTCTGTTAATTAAATGCTTACTAGCTGTTCTTAATGTTTCCTCAAAGGTTTCCTGGTCACCTCCATATCCTCCACACTTAATATAGTATCTTCTACATATGGTAGGCCTTGACAAGTGTTTTGGGAAGAAATTCTATAATTTCATTTGTATTCCATTTTTCCCAGCAACTTCCCACTTCAAGGACTTTCTACATCTTTCTGGAATACTTTTTTCTATATAGTTTCCAATCAAACTTGGAATCAATCTCAACTTAAACTTTTAAGATTAAGATTTGGTTTTTGCCTCCAATCAGATAGGTTAAATTCCAGCTATATGCTCACAAAAAAAACTTTTTTCTATTCAAAGCACTTACAACATTTGTGATTAAGTACACATGATCTAGAACACCACCAGTTTGAACTGCAGAGGTTCCAGGTTTCAAATTCACAAATTCAACCACCCTTAGATATTGGTTTGCTGAATCTGTGAATCCACATAAAGGGCACAATATAACCATCCTGATTTTAATATGGGGGAGGGGTAGTGGTGGTGCTGAAGTGAATCCATGTGAATACTAAGGGATGGTTGTAGGTAGTTTTTAGGGAGTCAAAAGTTATACACAGAACTGTGTAGTCTGGCACCTCTATACCCCACAGTATTCAAGGGTCAACTGTACTTACTTAAAATCTCCACACCTGCTATATTTATCCACAAAGGCAAAGGTGGTCTGTTTATTACTGTATTCTTATGCTTACAGTGTACAGACAAAGGTTTTTGAATAGTGTTAACAGCTACTGTGGACAGTTTAAATGAATAAACCTTTATAATTTCCTTTACATTGGTGTTGTGAATAAAATGTACTGAGATCGCGTTGAGTAATAGATGACGCAAGACACAATAAGCATAGTTTTTCCTCACGATATTTCTCACACCATTCCCCCATCCACTGCTGTTTCAGCCAGTGACAGGGACAGTTCCAAAAGGCCACGCTGATATTTAAGGTTAGGAGCGACTGGTCCCTGAGAACTGTGCACTCACTGGCCAGGAAAGTACATCAGTCTGAAGACAAATTAATTTGAAACCGGGTCCTCAGTATGGGACCTGGGTGGGGTCATCACTCCCAGGTTTATTTGCTCCCAGGACTTGGCTCTTACTCGAAAATCTTATTTTTGGCTGGTGATTTTACTAGGACTACATTTCCTTGGATTTTAGAGTCCTGCGCATCTTCTTACTAAACCTTTCACCGCATTGTCAGGTGTTAGCGCAGGATTGCCAATGGAGTCTTGTTCCCTTATCGACTATGTGAAAATGGGTCCTTCAGACAGTCAGTCTGAAGATAAAACGGGGACAGAATTCAAGAAATGGCCTTCGGTCACCAATAACCCCTGGTTAGCGGGACAGACTAAGAAGCAACAACCATTGGTGCCTCCCTCCCTCCTTCTCCCCATCTACACAAAACCCTTCAACACCCTCCAGGAGTGTTCACGGGCTCCTCAGGGCTACGGCAACCACCTTCGTGGAGGGTGCTGAACCTCAGCACGGAGACTCCAGACAACTTTCGCCAAGGCCGCGCTCCTGCTTTCTCCATAAGCATCGCACCCACACCCTCCAGGGCCCTGTCACCTTGGCGGCTTGACCCATGGCTCTCCTCGCAGATGCCGCCACCTCTTAAGCGGTCGAGTGGCCGCGCCCCTCCGCAACCAATCACTGCCTGGAGTGGACTGTCTAACGCCCCGTAGCCACGTTCCAAGAAACTGTAACCAATCACCACGCAGCATCTCCCTCGTAGCCTCGCCCCCCGTTGGAGGCCGCAGGAAATTTACTAAGCCGGTAGCATTCGGTAAAATCGCGAGAAATCGCGAAGTCCAGTTACTGGCGGGAAGGGGACGGAAATCACCTGGGCGCCATACTAGTTAGGGGCAGAGGCACTTCCGGTCCCTTCTGCGTCGCCCTTGGCAAGCGCAGGGTGAATTGACTTTTAATGAATGCCTTGAAATTTTATAAATGAGTTGGTGTGACTATGGGGAAATTAATCGCAATATGCCCCTCTTTTCTCTTTGTAAAATGGTGGCAATAACACCATTTCCTGTATGGCATCACATGACATGAAAAAGTACACAGTATTTGGAAAAGTTTCAAAAACCAGTAGCTTCTGCACCTCTGTATCATTACCTCCTGTTGGAGGATTGGGGGATAATCCATTAGAGAATCCTTATTTTATCGTTTCTTAGTGCGACTTTCTCCTTACAAAAGTAAATAAATCCTACTTTTTGCGGAAAACCCGGTCACAGCTGCAGTGGAGCTCACCTCTGCGAGCTTCTGCTCCTGACTCACCGCGGCTCTCTCTCCAACAGGCAGAAAGCTGCACAGAAACCTTGGCTTTTAAAGATACTGAAAGACAACGTGAAACTAGAGGTGGGGTTCACCAAATTATAATTACTCTAAGTAACATAAAATCTTTGGAGGTGTGTGCCGACTTGATCAGAGGGGCAAAGGAATTTCAAAGTGAAAGGACCAGTTTTGATGCCTACCAAGACTCAAAAACACTCACGTGGTGAAAGTTCCAAGACGGGACCTTTTTCAGATAAGTCACAACGAATTCATAGTCCTGCTGAGAGTGCCATAAATTTTGAGTCAGGAGTTGAGTTGTCACAATTGCTGATTCTTAAATCAACCTTTTTAATAAATTGATAATCACACGTTTTTTGTTTTTTGTTTTTTTTTAAGAGTTAAGTCCCAAGTGATGGAGGCATCAAAAGACCAAACATTGGAGGTGGGAGCAGAAATGATTAACATAGTCGATAAACCAATCTATAGTAATGAAAAATCCCTAGGCACCAATTGCTACAGCAAGTAGCACACTACTATAAAAAGTATCCAGGAGGCACAGACCAGAAGTGGGTATTTGGAGATTGAGGGCCATTGTAGAGAATCATCAGTTCTTACAAATCAACCTAGTCATAGCCTGGAAGTATTTAATTTACAATAGATAGCAATTCTGGGGCCTCCCTGCTGGCACAAGGAGTTAAGTCTCAGTGCTATGAAGCTACTGGCAGCCACTACAGCCAAGGAGTTAATCCACATGGCGCAGCAGACCTCTTCTGTCTCTACCACTGCTCCCCTCAGCGGTTTATTTCAGTCGATCTGCCTGTTCTGCTCCCCACTCTGTCTCTGGTGAACTCTCTCATTCCCCACACCTCTGGACTACACCCTAGTTCTTGTATGCATAAATAAATAAATCTTTAAAAAAAGAGAGAGCAATTCCACAATGGAATGAACCCCTCCCCCAAAGAACACTACTATTAGTATAGTTTCTGCATTGGCAAGATGTAGCTCTCCTGCCCGCCCGTGACCATGTGGATATTTCTTTTCACATACCTTTACCCTTTGCAAAACAGAAACAGCAGCCCTCCCACCCATCTGTCACTATGCAGGTGCCTTTTTCTTTCTCCTTTTCCTAATAAGCTTGTCTTTTTAAACATAACCTTCACCCGCTGTTGTCTGCACAAACGTCTTTGGTTCCTGGATAAACTCTCCATGTGCCGCCAAAAGGGAAACTCTGGTGAAACTTTTCTCACGGGTAACCCAAGGATTCCACTCACTGAACCTAACACCTCAGCAAAACAACATCACCAACACATACAACCTGCCTACTTAACTTGCCCTATTCTTTGGTTTTGCTGGTCAAATGGTCAAACAGTTTATAGCAGCATCTTGATCATAAACAATCATAAGCATTTACTGAAGTACATTTTAACTTATGACCTTGCAAGCATCAAAAATATCTCAACCTTTTCCCTACTACATAATCATTGTTGGCTTTCCCAACCACCACAGCTTTTCAGGTCAACTTTTAGGTAAAAATTCACATATAAAGAGTGAAAGATTTCCATCTCCACGATTGTTTCCCTTCTCTGTGATTTATATCATTTTTGAAAAAGTTACAAGTCATAAGAAGAGCAAGACAATAGTCAATTTTGTTTTGTTTAATGAAATGCATTAGCTTTGCAGAAGTTTTTTTTAACATAATGAAACAATTGAATGAAATATACTGGATGTTATCTTTTATCCTGGAAACAAAAATTAGATGATCTCGTGACATTGCGTTGTAGTACCTTCTGATTGCTAATGAATGATTAAAAGATGCTTATTTTTGGGGCCTCCCCGGTGGCGCAGCGGTTAAGCGCTGCGCTGTGGAGCTGTCGGCAGTGGCGACGCAAGTTCGCCCGGCCAGGGAGAATCCCACATGGCCCGGCAGACCTCTCCTGCCTCGCCCGCTGCTCCCCTCAGCAGTGTATTTCTGATCTGCCTGTTCTGCTACCCGCTCTGTCTCTGGTGAACCCTCTCGCCGCCCCACGCTTCTGGCCTGTACCCCAGCTTGTATGTATAAATAAAAAATAAATCTTTAAAAAAAAAAAAAGATGCTTATTTTTACTTTCAGTTTAGAATCATAACCCAACTTTTGGCAACTTTATAATTGTGATAATTTTAGGCTAACTAGGGCCCTGTATTCATTTAACCAAAACTCTTCATTTGCTAATATTTGAAAAAATAATTTTCATAATACCAAAACTGGTTCAGTCTTGAACCTTCTCTTCTCTGAGATAAATATATCTGGGTCAATCAGGTATTCCACAAATGAGTTGACTCTCTATTCTGGTTCTTCTCAGAGAATGTCTTGGTTTCTTGACATCTCAAAGTGTGAGACCCAAAACTGAAGAGGAAATTCCAAGATATTCATCATGTAAGTTCACGGAGCTTTGTGGTAGGCAGAATAAGTTTTCAAAAGGTGTCCAAGTTTAAATTTAGGATCTTCTTAATGTGTTACTTTACTTGACAAAAGGAACATTACAGATGTGATTAAGAGTTTTGAGATAGTAAGATTATCCTAGAAAGTCTGGTGACACCAACGTAAATCATAAGGGTCCTTGTAAGTGAAAGAAGGAAGCAGAGTCAGGGAAATGTTTGATGTTTCTTCAGTGCTGGCTTTGAAGATGGGGGGAGGGGGTATCAAGCCAAAGAATGGGGTTAGCCAACTCTAAAGGCAGACAAGAAAATTGGGCCATTTTCCCCTACAGTATCAGAAGGAATGCAGCCCTGTGAAGACCATGCCTTTGGCCTAGAGAAACCTGATTTGGACATCTGATTTTCAGAGTTCCATCTCCTTGTAGCCCTTTCCATTCTCAGAGTTAACAGTAGAGCATTTTCAATCTCTGATTCTCACCCCTGGTTCCATCCTCATATCTCCTTTTCACTCTCCTGTTCTTTCACTAATAAGGGCCCCTATGATTATATTGGGCTGACCTGGAAAACACGGGCATCTCTTCACTTCAAGATCCTTACATTAATCACATTTGCAAGGCCCCCTTTCCCATGTAAAGTAATAGCCATAGGCTCCAGGCTTTAAGTCATAGGCATCTTCTTCTAACCACATGCAGTTTGGGTGAAGTCAGTCAATAATGCCAAAGTGGAGAGAACTGAAGCAGAAGGAGTAGCCATGGACCATAAGGGGCCATATAAGTCAAGTAAGGATTTTAGCCTTCTCTGATGGAATGCCTTACCAGCAGAAAACTGATAATAACTTATATTTTATAAAGATCATTTTGGGAGCTGTATGGCAAACTGACTATGTTGGAAGTAGAGAGACAACCTGGGAGGCTCTAGAAGTACTCCACAGAGGCTTGGATTAGGGTGGTGGAATATATATGAGGAATGACTAAATTTAGGATATGTAATGAAAGTAGAGAGAAAAGAATTAAGGATGATTTTAAGACTTCTGGGTTGAGCAATCGTGAATGGTATTAATTAATAGTAGATGCAGAATGCTACAGGAAGTTTTTTTTTTTTGGTCTGTTTTAGAAGGAAGGATTAAAAATAAATTTGAAGTGGGCCTCCCTGGTGGCGCAAGGGGTTCAGTCTCAGCCTGTGGGGCTGTCTGCAGGCACTGCAGCCTGAGTTTGATCCCCCGCTGGGGAGATTCCCACATGGTGCAGCAGACCTCTCCAGCCTCGCCTACTGCTCCCCTCAGCAGTGTTTTTCAGTGGATCTGCCTGTTCTGCTCCCTACTCTGTCTCTGGTGAATCCTCTTACCACCCCACACCTCTGGCCTACACCCCAGTTCTTGTATGCATAAATAAATAAATCTTAAAAAAATAAATTTAAATGGCTTGGCAGACATCAAGTAGAGGTGCGGAGTAGGCAGAATATATACCATAGACCATTCTGGAATTGAGGGAGAGAGATCAGGAGATAAACACTGGATTACCATCACTCTTGAGATGATTAAGTTTCAGAATCAGTGAATGGTGACTATATTATTTATTATCCATATAATTCATATTATTTCTTTTGACAATTTCAATCTTAGAAAAAAGTTGCCAGGATAATAGAACTTGCATATAGCTTTCACTCAGATTCCCCAAACAGTAATGTAACAGGTAATCCCCACAGTAAGGGGAAATTCCAGGTTCCCTGCCCTACCTATTAAAGAGTGGAGCTCAGCACCAAGAGCCACATGGAGCAAGAAGCCATATTTGCTTTTTGGCCTTGGACTTGTACCAGGGACTTGCGGGACATGGAAGGAGACACTTGAAAGACAAGACATGTGCGTAAGAGACCTGTGGGGAGGCTGACAACGGCAGCTTTTATCTTCACTTGGGTTTTGATTTTGTTCTTTTTCTTCTAGACTTGCCTGGTCACTTCTGCCCCTTTCCTGTGGTTCCCAGCCAGAAGGTGCCTTATACTTGCGGCAGACTTTCGGGTCTCAATGGCCCTGCTTTGGGCCAACCCTGTTTGGTTGGGCAATTACTGATGAGGGGCTGGGTAACTTTGGATGTTTCAGGGGAAACTATTTTAACTATATTCTTTCTTTTTTCACTATTGCACGTAATTATAATAAAGTTTTTTTCTGTTGAAGGTCTTATACACTAGAGTATATTTTGTCTATGCAGATAGCAAAATATGTTTAGAGCAGGCAGGTTTGGGAATTCTGGGGTGCCCTTCATTCTGCCCACGAACAGTAATACTTTTACTATAATTGCTTTGTCTTTTTCTCTCTACATACCTATAATATGTACATTTTTTTGATATCACTAGTATTTGAGAGTAAGTTGCAGACTTGATACCCCCATATTCCTGATAACTTCAGTGGGATTTTTGTGCAAAAATGACCTTTTCTTCTATCAGTGGTTCTCAAGTATGTTTTAAGGGTCAGTAGCAACTGTATCACACAGAAAATGCTAGAAAGCTAAACGTAGGGCCCCAATAGAGCAAATGATTTTGGTAATTTTGCTGTTTCCAAATCAAGCACCTAAAGTTACTCATCACCCTCATGGGTAAATGTCTAGCCAAACAGGGTTGGCCCAAAGCAAGGCCTCTGAGGCCTGAAAGCCTGCCACAAGTCTAAAGCACCTTCTGTCGGGTACCATAGAAAAGGGTCAGAAATAGCCAAAGTCTGGAAGGAAAAGAGAAGATTCAAAATCAAGATCAACAGCAATGCTGCCACTGTTAAGCTCCCATGGGTCTCTCACCCACATCTGTTTCAACCAGTCCAGGACCAAAAAGCAAGTGCAGCTTCTTCACATGTCTCTCTGTTCCATGTGCCACCTCCAGGTCTCCTTCTGGCTCTCTACATCCTTCTTGCTTCCTTCCCCAGTCTCCTCTCCAGCTTCTCCACCTCTCAGCTCAGATTTACTGTCCCTTGGGTGGGGCAAGGAACCTGGCACCTCCCTTTCCCTGGGGACCACCCTCTTAAATTCCAGCAATTGTCCCATAATGCTTTTGATAGCAAAAGTAACAAATGGGTCACTTTAGAGATTAAAAGGGACCACAATTTTGCCAAGACAACGGTGGCAAAGTATAATCATACAGGAAAGTCCTAGAGGTACAGATAATTTTTCTTTTTTTTTAGTATTTATTTATTTATGCATACAAGAACTGGGGAAGGCCAGAGGTGTGGGGTGGTGAGAGGATTCACCAGAGACAGAGTGGGGAGCAGAACAGGAATACACTGCTGAGGGGAGCAGCGGGAAAAATCAGGAGAGATCTGCTGGGCCATGTGGGAAGTTCCCTGGCGGGGGACTGAACTCGTGCTGCAGTGGCTGTGGATAGTTCCATAGAGCTGAGACTTAACCCTGTACGCCACCAAGGAGGCCCTAGATAGCTTTTCTTAATAAGGATACTTGGAGATTAAATGTTAGCTAAAGAAGAGGGTCAACAATGCAATTTATGAAGCGGTCTGGAAAAGAAGGCTCAATACATCCAGGGAGGTGGAAAAGTGAAGACTATTGCTGAACAGAAGAAATGGCACCAGCGATTGAGGCCACCAGCTCTAGCATGAGGACAGGAATTGCCTACAGGATTTTGAAAGTGGAATCCTTAGTGACCTCACAAGAGGGAAATGGGTTCAAAGAAGCAAAATGAGAAAGGAGCACAATTTTACAGAAAACTTTTAAATAGGAGCAAAGATAGGAAGGAAGATATGCGATTAAGGAAAGTTGTTTTTTTTTTTTTTTTTTAACGTGAGGCATCTTACATTTTGTTGATTATTGCTGAGAAAAATTCTTTGTAGCAGTTTAGGGAGGTTTGCAAACTACCAATGTCTGGGTCTCACCCCTGGAGATTCTCATTTAATTGCTCTGGGGTGCTGTTGGGTTCACCGGGATTTTTAAAGAGGTCCCCAAATGATTTTAACATGTAGTCAAGATTGAGGACCAGTGCTAGAGGTAGAAAATAACTGATGCAAGGAGGGCTTAATTGCTGGCCAACATTAAAAAAAAAAAAAAAAGGGAAAGCACATTGTATTATAATAATTTTCAGATATTCATCAATGACACCCACATACTACACTGAGTTCACCGCTAAGATTCCAAAAGCCAGACCTCAGCCGAGCAGTGAAGTTAGGGTGTTTGAGTGGGCGACCGTGCTCAGCACTGCTTGCATTATCGTATGTTTTCAGTCACAGTATCTACTTTTTCCTGTAAGGCAAAGTGAAGAAAGGCTTATGCAGGTAATTCCACTTCCAGAGGGACAAGAAAGACAAAGGAAAAAACGACCTTGGTGTAGCTGCCCGGGGCTTCGGACCAGGATCCTCGCTCGCCCTGCCTCGCCCGGGGTCCTCCAGGGCTCCCGCGCCCGCCGCGGAGGCTGCCAGTGCGCACGCGCAGGACGGGTTCGGCGCCCCCCCCCCCCCCCCCCGCCCCCATCCTCGCGCAGGCCGGGCCGCGCTCTCCCGCCCCCTGCGGGTTTCCCCGGCTCCTCCTTCCTCCCCCGCTTCTCCCCTGGCGGCCGCCTGGAGGGAGGCAGAGATGGCAGATGAGATCGCCAAGGCGCAGGCCGCTCGGCCTGGTGGCGACACGATCTTCGGGAAGATCATCCGCAAGGAAATCCCAGCCAAAATCATTTATGAGGATGACCAGGTAGGCGCCCCGCGCCGCCTTGCTCGTGGGCCGGGTCGGGGCAGCCGTCTGGGGAGACCCGTCGGTTTCCCGCCGAGGGGAAGGGTCGGGCGGTGCAGTTGGGCCGGTCGCTTCTCGTGGCCTCTGCAGCGGGCCCCCGGCCAGCGTGCAGGGCTGTGGCCGCCCCGAGGCTGCCGGCCGGCGCGTGCCGGCGCTCCGGTTACGCGTTATCAGTCCCGGGCGTGGGCCTGGCCGCCGGGCGCCCGCGGGGCACGCACAGTGGGATCTGGGCGCGTGTGGGGGCGCGCCGGGTCCAGGGCGGGGGCGCCCGCCATCTCCCCAGCTGCCTGGGACCTCGCCTGGGTCGGGAATCTCGCAATCTCGCCGGCGCTCTGCCTGACAGGGAGAAACCCGATCGCGCCCTGACTCGGGCCCAATCTCCGCGATCTCCCGCGCACCGCCGGCCTGCGGCGCGTTGCAGAGCCTCTGCCGGCGCGGCTCTGCGCCTGGGGGCCGGGGGCGCAGGGGCTGGCGGGGCGCGGGGTCGCCGGGCCCTCCCCGTCAGGCCGCCAGCCGTCACCCCTACCCCACCCCCACCCCTGCCGCTGGTTCCGGCCTCGCTCTCTGGAGGTAAGAAGTGGGCCAGCTTCTGGGATTTGCTTTCTTTTTTGCTCCTCCCAGGAAGATATTGCACCTAATAACAGTTGAATAGTTTTCTTTGTATTTCACAGGAAACAATTTTATGCCCAGAGACGAAATTAGTTTTTGTTGACTTCATTGTAGTGAAATTCTGTTTTAGAAAGGTCCGAGTTGATGTCACTCAGACCTCTTGCATAAAATATTTAGTGGGCAGTTGCATTTATGGGTTTGGATCTTCGATAAAGCTGGAGCGGAGGTTGACTGATTTAGATAAAGTTTTGTAAACTTTGTTAAATTAATTTTAAGATTACGAAATATGAGAAACATTTTATGCTATGTATAGCATTCTTAACTTTAAAATGTTACCTAAAGTTTAATTAGATCCTAATTAATCTTTTGTTTAATTGTTTTAATTTTATAAGGTACTTAAGTAATTCACCAGTTAGGGAAGTTCTGTTGTTTTAGAAAAGATATACTGGTTTTAAAATATTTTCAGAGCTTTTTATAAATGACTGTTGAAATATTGACTTATGAATCACTGTAAGTCCAATAATACCACAGCATGAAGCAATCTAAATGATACTGCATTTTGTATGGAGTACCAAATAGAATTTTAACCCTAGCTCCCGAGACTGACTCGCATTGACAGATTGTCTTTAGTAGCTTCTACCTTGGTAAAGAACAAGAGATATAAAAAGCATTTACATACTATGTGATTTGTATAAGTGCTACTTGCCATCTTCGTTTTTTTTACAAAAGAGAATAGTTTTTGTTTGTTTGTGTTTAAAGAGAGTAAAGAAAAGTTTATTTAAAGGAAGAAAGTAAGGACTCCCAGGTAGGCTGTCTTTGGGAAGGGTAATGAATCCCAGAATAGGTATTTTTTAAATTAGTTGAGTAAACCAGGAAGAGATAAGTAATGATCAAATATAGACAAATAATTACCAAACTGATCACTGGAGTAAAGGAAAAACAACAACAGAATATTGCACAACCAGGGCTTCTGACCGAGGAAAAGTGGGGGAAGAAAATAAAATATTTCCTTCAGAAATGATGCATATGTTGGGACCTGAGGAATGAATATGAGTTTAAGTTAGGCAAAAGTTGGTGTTTGGGAGAGAATATCACTGCATTAGAGGAAACAGCAGTTGAAAAACCATTAGGCTAGAGAGTTGAAGGACACTGTAATTAGAGCAGTAAGGGTTAGTTCCATGAGAATTGACTTGAAAGATACACAAGAATTAGCATACCTAATTTCTCTTCATGCTTTGGATATCAGTTTAAATGTTACCATGAACTTCCCTGCTGGTGCAGGGATTAAAGTCTCAACACTATCAAAGCTATTGCCAGCCACTGTTGCATGAGTTGGATCCTGGCCAGGGAGCTAACCCACTGGGCGTAGCAGAACTCTTTTGTCTTGCCTTCTGCTTCCCTCAGCAGTGTGTTTCAGTAGATCTGCCTGTTCTGCTCCCCACATTGTCTCCTTTGGCCTACACTCCGGTTCTTTTATGCATAAATAAATAAAAATAAATCTTTAAAAATAAATAAATGTCAAAGTGCTTGCCCCTGACCATCCACTCAGAATCAGGGTTTTCTGTGACAATCACTTTTATATCGCTGTTTACTTTTCCTTTGTAACATGTATGATCTTTGGTTAATTATACCTTTGTTTAAAGGGAGTCTTCCCATTAGACTGTAAAACACCCATGAAAAGAGCTTGGGGACCACATGTGTTACTATGTACACGTCTGACTTGAGAGCACTCACCTCATTGTCCCTTATGAGGTTAACCGTGAAAGAACAGTAAGTCTAGTGTACAAGATGACATACTAAAACTTTGATTTTCCCCCCTTCCGTTTATCCTAGTGTCTTGCTTTCCATGATATTTCCCCTCAAGCACCAACACATTTTCTTGTGATACCCAAGAAACATATATCTCAGATTTCTGTAGCAGAAGATGATGATGAAAATGTAAGTAAATGTACTAACACAATTTATTGTCTTACTTTTTAAGTTGAGTGACTAAATTTTGTTTAATATATGTTTGATATATTTGAAATATGTTGATAAATTTGAGATAAGATATATCTTACTGGCATGTTATAAGATCAGGACCTGGTGTACTATGGGATTGAATCAGCAAAAAAGTACAAATTTAAAATAATTGAAATTCTAGTTAGTGAAAAGTTTTTAGAAGGGTGATTGTCCAAAAATACTGTAGGCATATTCTAGAAGAAAAGGCACTAATATATGAAACCTCAAATCAAATAAATTATATCTACACAAATTAGATATCACTAACTCCATGGATATAACTTACAGTGAACTCTGATTCTTGACTACAAACACATGTACCTAGCTGTCTAAAAATTTGGTTACTAAGTCCATAAATCACAAGCAAAGTTTGGCAATTTATGTCCTGTGGGCCAAAGCTCAGCAGCAGCCTTTTTTGTAAATAAAGTTTTATTGGAACACTCATTTCGTGATTATTTGTTGATGACTGCTTTTGAGCTGTGTAGAGTTTAGCAGTTTTGATATATTGCATTTTGAATTTTTTCAAATCAGTTTGAGAAAGGAGCATTTTAAGGTAGATGATTTGAAGAATTTCACTTGCCCTTTTTTCCTCTTAAAAGCCAAGATCAAACATTCAGCCATTAGCTCGCTCATAGCCAGGCACATGTCTAAAGGGAGGGCATCTTCAGTATTTTGAATAGTCTTAAGTTCTATTTTTTAGTTTTTTGAGGAATTGCCATCCTGTTTTTCACAGTAGCTGCACCATATTACAAGCCCACAAACAGTTACATCAAGGTTCCCATTTTCCGTATCTTTGCCAATACTTGTTATTTCTTGTCTTTTTGATCCTAGCCATTCCAACATTGTAGTTTTGATTTGCATTTCCTTGATGATTATTGATGTTGAACATCTTCTCATATGCTTGTTGGCTATCTTTGAAAAAACATCTATTCATTTTCTTTGTTCACTTTTTTATTAGATTGCTTGCTTTTTTGCCATTGAGTTATATGAATTCTTTATATATTTTGGGTATTATATTGTATCAGATAAATGATTTGCAAATATCTTTTCTCATTTGGTAGTTTGCTTTTAGCAACTGTATTACATTAAATTTCAAACATACAGAGAGGTAGGAAAAATAGTAAGAGGAACCATCCAACTTCGCCATTTATCAGTTTATCAGTTCTGATTAAGCTTAACATGAGTTTAGACGTGCTTTAACTCATGTCTTCCTTTGGCCCTCTTTTTTTTTTTTCCCCCCTATCTAGCTTTCTGTTGTGGTTTGGTGAGTGGGGTCCTTGGGTCCCTCTGAGAAAGATTTTGGCAGAGTCCCCATTCAGTGGCCCAATGCATTTTAATAAGGAAAAAGGAAAAAAAAAGATGTTTGCATAGACACAAACAGGCAAAGGCTGTTTATTAAGAAAAAGAGATGCCTGCATAGACAAAGGCAGGTAGTTTGGGATAAGAGCTGCGCTTTGCCCCTCATTTTTTGGAAGCAAATACTGATAAAAGGTTGGCTTAATTAGTATTCACATTAAAAACCGAAACTGAACCACAACCTCATACTTTGTATTAGAGAATATCTCTGTGACCGTGGTTTATAATTCATAAATTAAGAAGGTTGGGCCTCCCTGGTGGCGCAGCGGTTGAGTGCTGCGCTGTGGAGCTGTCGGCAGCGCAAGATGCGAGTTCGAAGCCAGCCGGGGAGAATCCCACGTGGTGCAGCAGACCTCTTCTGCCTCGCCCGCTGCTCCCCTCAGCAGTGTACTTCTGATCTGCCTGTTCTGCTCCCCACTCTGTCTCTGGTGAACCCTCTCACCGCCCCATGCCTCTGGCCTGTACCCCAGCTTGTATGTATAAATAAATAAATATTAAAAAAAAAAGGTTGATTATTTGAGTACATTTAAAGTTGAGAACTTCTTGTCACCAAAATACTCCATAAAGAGAGTAAAAAGGCAGACTGCAGACCACAAAGAGATATTTTTAACCTCTGATGTGAGGTGGGGAAGGTAGAGGAAGTAGTTGAGCAGTGTCACTCAGGAAGACTCTAGGGTACAGTGTTCTATTTTTTTTTATCTTATGATAGGTTTATACATATTTGCTTTATTACTACTCTTTCACATGTTTTTATTTCATCTGTTTGTAGTATTTCACAATTTTTTTAAATATTGAAATTAAATGGATGTTTTGTATCTTCAGTATTTTAATATTTACTTAGGGTACTGTTTTAAGTGAGATACTATTCCTGAAGCCTAGAAACTTCCGAGTATTAATTTTTAATTCAATACATAAAAATCAGAATTCAAAAGCTAGAGTGCTAGTAGTAAAGTACTACCTTATCAGCAGTAACAGAAAGATAAAAACTTCAGAATGTTTAACATTCAGTATAATTATACAGTCATGGCATTTTAAGGTCAGAGTTTCTTTCAAGTGCAGCTCTTGCTTGTGAAAGTAGATAGAATGTTAATTTTTACTTAGTTAACTTTCTAAATTAGAGTTTTAAGGTCAGCTCTTAGAAGACAGTTTTTTGCTAGGAAATACTCATGAATAAGTTTAAAAAATGCTGACTCAGTTTGATCAGCATAGGTATGTTATATACAATTTTAAAACTTTAAAATTGCTAACTTTTCATCATTTCAACCTTTATTTTAAAGTTAACTAATAGAAGACTCCTTGAATTTGAGCTTTAAATTGCCATTAATTCTTGAGTGCCAAGGGACTTATGATGACAAAGCTTTTATTCCGCTTTCACTTCCTCATGGCTATTCCCATAGACATTGCCAGGTGTGTTTTAATATGTGGCATCTCACAGGGTTCTGTGCAAATACCTAATGTCATTCTGGGGCTTCCTGCTTTTGCTTTAAGATTCACTGGATGGACAATTTATCTTTCTTTGAACATGCCTGCTTGTGTGTTACTTCAAGTAGAGGAGGAATGGAGAGAGAATGAATCTTAACCTACCAGAAAGAACCTTATTTAAGCTAACAATTTGCTCCTTCTAACTTCCCATAGCAAAAGAACAAGGATGTGTGTGGAGGGAGGTTAGCCCCTTTTCCTAGCATTTAAAAGTTCTCAGAAAAGGGAACGCTTGGCTCCTATGGCAAGACAAGAAGGAAGGAAGAGAGTCTTATTTCTTTTCCCTTTATTTTAGCAAGCTCCAGGGTAATGGGGCTTACCATAAAGCTGCTGCTCATTTAGTATGTCCTCTGTAGTTTGCAGCTTGTAGATGACTAACTACTATGACAAAGTATACCTATGGCCATACTTTGATTTTTATGTCAGTGAAACACTGGAGTGTTTTTATATACTTTGTGTTCACTATTAAATGAGTGAATCTAATATTACCATACTTTGTGCAGCCTTGTACTTTCCAGAAGAGTTCTGATTCCCAGAGCAAGCTTTGCTGTGTGGGTGGGGGGCTGGAGGGGGGAAGTGGCAAAGAGGGGTTTGTGTACCTTGACAGGTGAGATTCTTCTGGCTTAACTAGGGTAACATTTCATCAAAGGGAGGAGATGATAAGATGCAAGACTTTAATCTGTATAAGGCAAAAATTGTGGTTCTTTTGCCTGATTAAATGGAAAAGCCCAGTTTCTCCACAAATGAAGAATACCTGCATATCAAAAGAATAAATAAACGAAATTTCTATACAAAAAGGGGGTCAAGCATAGATTTCTTCAGTTACCATATATCCAGCAATTCTACTTTGAGACAATTATTTGAAGGAAACAAAAGCACTAACTCGGAAAGATATGCACTATCATGTTTACTGCAGCATGATTTATAATAGCTAAGATATGGAAGCAAATTGAGTGTCCATTCTTGGATAAATGAATAAAGAAAATGGATCTTGAGGGCATTATGCTAAGTGATGTAACTCAGAGAAAGACAAATGCCATTGACCTTACGTATCTGTGGAATCTAAGAAAAGATATATCAAGTTTATTTTGATTTCTTACATTAATGTCTTATGATTTTCAGTGTAATAAACTTGGCTAAATTTATTCCTAGGTACATTACATTTTATATACAATTGTAAAAGAGACTTTTCTTAATTTCTTTTATTGTATAGAAGTGAAACAAATGTTTGTATACGGATTTGTATCCTGCAACTTTGTTCAATTGGTTCATTAGTTCTAGTAGTTTTTGATTTGAGTCTAAGATTTTCTTATTTAATGTTATGTCATCTGCAAATAGATACAGTTTTACTTCTTCCTTTCTGTCAACTTTTGGTTAAATCAGTATTTGACTTGGTAGTTTATTATTTAATGGCAATAGTTGTACACTGCTTGTGCTTAACAAACTTATTTTTTTATTTTCCAGCTTCTTGGACATTTAATGATTGTTGGCAAGAAATGTGCTGCTGATCTGGGCCTCAAGAAGGGTTATCGTATGGTGGTGAATGAAGGTTCAGATGGGGGACAGTCTGTCTATCATATTCATCTCCATGTTCTTGGAGGTCGGCAGATGAATTGGCCTCCTGGTTAAGCATGTTTTAGGGGTGGTTTTTTCTTCTATAGGCAATGATTAAATTTGAAAGTTCCAAGTGTATTGCTGAACAATACACTTAAATTTGCCTATATGTGGATTGAGGAAATAATGTTAAATATCCATACATAATAAAAGACATTGTTGAATGGTTTACAGTCTTTTGAATTCTCTATTATTTTATTATTTATTTATTTTTTTTAAAAAGATTTATTTATTTATGCATACAAGCTGGGGTACAGGCCAGAGGCGTGGGGTGGCGAGAGGGTTCACCAGAGACAGATGGGGACAGAACAGGCATATCAACGGAAATACACTGCTGAAGGGAGCAGCGGGCGAAGCAGGAGAGGTCTGCCGCGCCATGTGGGAATCTCCCTGGCTGGGGATCGGACTCGTGCTGCAGTGGCTGCAGGCAGCCAAGGTTCTGATACTGCATCAGCATGTCTTCTAGTACCTTGTAGTTTTCTGCCGTAACATTCCCAAGAAAGTTTGTAGACACTAGGCGAAAAGCATTCCATGCTTGTTTCGCATCACCCTACAGCAAGTTGTTGAACCTGTTATCTCAATGCAGATGGAATGTTTGGGTAGACTATTCTTGACTTCTTTTGCTTCGTTATTCCGCCAGAAAGAGGAGGGATCAAGCAGAAGGAACAGTCTTTTATGTGGTTGCTTGGCTCTCTCCACACCATGGGGACTGCAAACAGCATTGATGGTCTTTTGCCATTTAACCACTGTGAAAGCTGTGTTGTACATGTAGCACAGCATATATGCGGGGCCCAAGGCTTGTCTTGGTCACCAACTTTGCATCGGAAGTAAAGATGATAAACCTTCTTCACTTGAGAAGTGATACTTTTCTTCTGGTTGGCAAATGTCACTTCCCACAAATAGGGCAGAAATTGTCCACGCTATTAACACATTTTCGAGGCATTACTGTTCTGTATTGTGCCTAAATGGATAAAATAACAGTTCTAGGGAACAGTAGCTTAGACTGTCTCGCACAAAGTCTGAAATCTTTTCAATGCTCAATCTTTCCGATAGGGCTTTCTATAGTGCACTGCTGACAGCATTGCATCAGAAAATGATGCAATCAACTCTGGATGATGTGTGCATGATGGTATTATGCAATGCGATGCAATATTACATTATTCTAGGCTGATTTAGGATGTTGCAGTCCTACTGGATAAATTTACATGGTGAAACATACATAAAATGAATTATGAAATATCTTCAAAACGAGAGCTAATAAAAAATTTTCAGGGTTATATTCATGTTCAGCACACCAAGATACTACAGATTAGGGCCTTTTAAAATCAGTAATGATCTCACTGTTGACCAGTGTAATTTACTCAATTCAGTAAGTGTGAAAACTACAGGTATTTACTTCTAAAACTGGTTTCTTTGTCTCATTCTGAAGATTTTTTGATTTGTTCTTGAAAAGATAGAGTTGGTTTAAGATAGATTCATTGTACTTGGTTTGAAAATAACCTCAACACTTGGGTGGCTTCATGTTACAAATCAAGATTATCCACTAATAGTTTAAATACAATCTAATCTTTAAAAATATATAGCTGGGCCTCCCTGGTGGCCTAATGGGTTGTCTCAGCAGTATGAAGCTATCCACAGCCGCGGCAGCACAATTTCATCCCCAGTGAGGGAGCTTCCACAGCTCCCCACTCTGTCTGGTGAATCCTCTCCCCCCCGCCCTCCCACCTCTGGCCTACACCCCAGCTCTTGTTTGCATAAGTAAATAAATCTTTAAAAAAATATATATATATAGCTTCATAAGTTTTGACAGTATATGGTCATGTATTCACCACAGTCAAGATGAAGAATATTTTTTAAGGTAGGTGAGCTAAATAAATAAACACTTCTCCAAAGAAGACATACAGATGACCAACAGCCACATGGAAAAATGTTATCACTTGTCATCAGGAAATGCAAAGGAAGACCACAATGAGATACAACCTCATACCTGTGAGAACAGCCTATACCAAAAAGACATGTTTTGGTGAGGGTGTGGAGAAAAGGGAACACTCTTTCACTGTTGGTGGGGAATGTAAATTGGTTCAGCCCCTATGGAATACAGTATGGAGGTTGCTCAAAATACTAAAAATAGAACTACCATATGATCCAACAATTCTACCCCTAAATATCTATGCAATGAACATAAAAATACCAATTCAAAGGGATATGTCTTTCTATGTTCTCTGTAGCACTATTATAACTAAGTTATGTAAACAATCTAAGTGGCTAAGGACAGAAGAGTGGATTAGAAAAATGTATAAATACACAATAGAATACTTAACTATACACACACACACACATACACATATAAGATGAATTGTTGCCATTTGTGATGATGTGGATAGAACTGGAGGGTATATGCTAAGTGAAATATGGAGAAATAATGGATTTCATTAATGTGACATACAAAACAAAAAGACATAACTAAACCAAAATCTTAGGTGAGCATTACAAGAGGGCAAAACATTGCAAGGCTCCTTAAGGCCTAGGTTTCAAACTTAGATAATGTCATTTTTTACTCTGTCCTACTGGTAAAAAAGCAAGTTAAAAGGCCAGCCTAGGCTCAAGGGTTTGGGTAGATGGACCTCCCTTATGTGTGGGTGAAGCAGAAAAGTCACATTGCAAAGGGGAGTGCATGGTGGCAAGATGGGAAGGAGATACAGCCATTAAATAGTCTACCCACCACCACCAATATTGACTCAGTTACTTTGTCTTATGCTATTAAAGATAAATTGCATTGTATGACTTGAATTCCTGCTTTCTAAGAGAAAATAAGGGCTCTAAAGACACACTTCATAAGCTACAGGATAGCCTACAAATGACTGATCAGCTTTCACTGTGGTGAGGCAATATGGTAGCCAGTGTGTAAAGAACTCACAGACTCTTAGATAGTGAGTATGATTGACGCTCTGAAGCTTTCCCAAAGGGGACAATACAGGCATTTTGCTTAACTGGCACAGTGCTGAAAAAAAGCTGTAGTGGGTTGCAAATATCAGCCTATAATTCAAGTGTGCAAGAAATACACCTCTTTCTGATTTTCTGTAACAATTTATTTTCTGTTTTGAGTCTGATCCATCAGAGTGGAATATTTTTAATTCTAGTCAATTTAGCCTCCCTCCTCCCATCCCTGAGGTCATACCTAACTATGGCATCAGGCAGGGCCATTGAGGTCTCTTTGTCTTTGGTCTCTACAGTATACCTGAGACTTTTGTTATCTCATTTAATCCTTACTCACTGATCCCTGCAGGTTGACATTTTGTGATAATGATGAACATAATTATGATGGTAATTATGATATAATATCTGTAGCAACTGCTAGTACCTACTATGAGAAAGGCACTGTGCAATGTGTATTAAATATCATATTGCTAAAAAAAGAAGCAAATCTCTGCACATCTGTCATATCCTGTAGCACTGGCTCAGAGCACTGTGTTCAGTGGACAGTTCTAATTATCTGTATCGGGCATTTGAATCCCTTGTATCCCAAGAGAGTAGTTGAAGTGAACAAATACCTAGTATTCTAGCTCCCCTGCCAGTGGGGATGTAGGCCTTTGATTTAGGCTCTGCCAATCAGATATGCTTATCTGGGATTTTGACTTTGAAACTAATGACACAAAGAAACAAAGACAGTGGAGACTTATTTTTTCAGTGGGGAATTCTTTCTGGTGTCAGTGGCAGCCCTTTCCACTTGGCAGGCACAACAGTGTCTGTGTTGCCAACTGTTGGGTACAGTATTGAATACTAAGGATGATAACAGAACAAGCTGTGGTTCCTCTGTTTAGTGGCAGCAGTAGCAGTGCCACAGTAGACTAGCTCTTAGGGTCTGTTTTTGGCTATTTTATTATCTGATTAACTTTTCTTTATTCTTGCCTATCTTCCCATATAATCTGTGACCAATTCATTAAACATTTCAAGAAAATAGTTTCAAGAAATTAACTGCTGGAGAAAATTTTACCAAGACTGGCCATAGGGAATAGATCTTTAGGAAAAGGTGGGGTGGTGGTAGTAGAGAACTGAGTTATTTGACTCTATTCAGGATCTAGAAAGGGAGAATCCAACTAACATTAATGAATTGGATTTTTACAATGCAGGGCAAAGAGCAGCACAGTAGCTAACACTGGTCAACAAATTTTTACAAAAGTCATGTTACTGAAATAAAATTAGTCATTTCCTCTCAATCTGTATGTGCTCAACACAAATATGACAGTCAAATTCTAATTTTGGCTCCAGCTTTTTTTTTTTTTGTAATCTGCAATAAATTGATGTTTACATCACGAAATGCATGCCAATAGTAACAGATCTATGGTTAATATCTGTATAAAACAAGTCATAGACTACTTAGATTTCTTTGCTTGTCTCTTGTACAGCTGTTCAGGAATAGAATAGATGGAAGATGGTTTCCATTGTGCAAAAGCACAGCCTTAAGTCTCAATTTCGAAGAGTCTAGAAATGGTCTTCATTCTTGTGAGTCATGAGTGATTTCTAAGGCATTCATGAGGCCCTCAATATCGGAACAGAATACCAGAGTCCTTTCTGAAGAAAGGCTCCAACTGCTGGTGGCATTTTCAATATAAAGTAATTGTGACTTCTTCTAGAAGATTCCATTGTTGGAGTCTTGATCCTAGCAATTCTGCTTGTTCTTGGATAAGTCCAAATCACGAACCAGCGAACCAGGTCATTTAGTTCCTTTTTTTTTTTTTTAAGATTTATTTATTTATGCATACACGCTGGGGTACAGGCCAGAGGCATGAGGTGGTTAGAGGGTTCACCAGAGACAGAGTAGGGAGCAGAACAGGTAGATCGACAGAAATACACTGCTGAGGGGAGCAGTGGGCGAGGCAGGAGAGGTCTGCCACGCCATGTGGGAGTCTCCCCAGCCGGGTGTTGAACTCGTGTTGCAGCTGCGAACAGTTCCGCAGCTTAGCGCTTAACCACTGCGCCACCAGGGAGGCCCCAGGTCATTTAGTTCTTCCTGTGTTAGTGTGTGTGGGGTTGATGATGCATCACAGTGAAAATCTGGATCACTGCATGCTGATGGAACAGGAGAAATACAGGGCGGCTCACCCTTGTCTTTATCACATGAATCAAGAGAATATTCTGTTGGAGGTTCTAGAATAGGAAGTCCCTCACCATGTGGAACTGGTCTCAGTGCAGATGGAATGTTTGGGTAGACAATTCTCGACTTCTTTTGCTTCGTTATTCCGCCGGAGAGAGGAGGAACCAAGCAGAAGTAACAGTCTTTTATGTGGTTGCTTGGCTCTCTCCACACAGTGGGGACTGCAAACGGCACTGATGGGTCTTTTGCCATTTAAGCACTGTGAAAGCTGTGTTGTACATGTAGCACAGCATATATGTGGGCTTGTCTTGGTCACCAACCTTGCATCCAAAGTAAAGATGACAAGCCTTCTTCACTTGAGAAGTGATACTTTTCTTCTGGTTGGCAAATGTCACTTCCCCACAAATAGGGCAGAAATTGTCCACGCTATTAACACACTTTCGATGCCTGACTGTTCTGTATTGTGTCTAAATGGATAAAATAATAACAGTTCTATGGAACAGTAGCTAAAACTGTCTCCCACAAAGTCTGAAATTTTTTCAGTGCTCAACCTTTCTGATAGAGCTTTCTATAGTGCACTGCTGACGTCAGCTTACTTCAGCAGCCACCTGAGAGTAGTATTGCATTGCACCAGAAAATGATGCAATCAACTCTGGATGATGTGTGCATGATGGTATTATGCAATGCGATGCAATATTACATTATTCTAGGCTGATTTAGGATGTTGTTGCAGTCCTACTCTATAAATTTACACAGTGAAACATATAAAATGAATTTTATGAAATAGCTTCAAAACAAGAGCTAATAAAAAATTTTTAGGGTTATATTCATGTTCAGCACACCAAGATACTGCATATTAGGGCCTTTTTAAGTCAGTAACTATTTCACTGTTGACCAATTTAATTAAATCACTACATGAATGACCTATACTGATGTACTAATAGAAGTCAAGGTCTGGGGTTCCAACTGCTACAGCCACAGGGTAGTTATAAAGGATAAGAGGATAACTTCCTCTTATGTAGAAGTTATAAAGGATAGGGCTGTGGAGCTGTTGTGGCTGCTTCTAACATTGCTAAACATCTTATAGGGTAAGAATGATAAGCTAAATTTTCTAAATTATTAGATCAAATTATCAACTGAAACCCAAGGACTTTCTGTGATTCTGCTATAAAGATCTGTAAGATTTTTTAAGACTTAAGCTCTAGCAGATGAAGAACTAAAACAGTCGTAATCCAAACACATTTGATATTCAAGATGGTCATATTTTATTAGTCTAATTTATAGCCTGTCTAATCTTTTATGAAGCAATCAGGAAAGAGTGATACACTTACAATAAGCTATTCTGTAGAATTTAGCTGACTTGGCCCATTCCACATTCCCAACTTACTCAAGTCTCCCTTGTTGGCTGAAGCACCCTCTCCTCTTATGTGAAAGTTATTTTTTCCCCTTTTTTATTGCAGTAACTTTAGTTTACAACACTGTACAGGTTTTAGGTATATGGTTGCTCACTTCAGCAACTATATATTTTAAACCATACCCACCAACAAATGTTTGATTACCGTTTCCCCACTAAGCTAGTCCCCCTACCTGCTTCTCTTCTGGTAACCATCATTTTGTTGGCAGAGTCAAAGGGTTTATTATTATTGGTTGTTTGATAGTTTTTCTCTTTTTTAGATTTCACAAATGAAATCATAGTATTTTTCTTTCTCCTTTTGACTTATTTCACTTTGTATAATTCATTCAAGGTCTATCCATGTTGTTGAAAATGGCAAGATCTCATCTTTTTTATGGCTGAGTAGTAGTCCATTGTGTATATAACCGATTTTCAATCCATTTATCTGTCATCAGGCACTTAGGTTGTTTCCATATCTTGACTATTGTAAGCAGTAATTCAATGAACATGGGGCACATAAACTTTTTCAATTTAGTGTTTTCATGCTTTTTGGCTAAATACCTGTAAGTGGGATTACTGGATCATATATTAGTGACACAATCCTGTCACTCCTTTTGAGTTATATCATTTAACTCTATTCATGTTGCCACAAATGGCATGTGTTTATCTTTCTTGATTGCTGAGTCATATTCCATTGTGTATATAGACTGTATCTTCTTGACCCACTCATCTGTTCTGGGACACTTAGGTTGTTTCCATAATTTACCCATAACAAATAGTGCTGCAATAAACACAGGAGTGCAAGCTGCATTTCAAATTAGTGTTTTTTAATTTTTTGATAGATATGTAGGAGTAGCATTACTGGGTCAAATAGCTGATCCATTTTTAAAGTTTTGAGACATTTAGATTATCAATTTTATTTTATTATTTGAAAGATTTATTTATTTATGCATACAAGAGCTGGGATGTAGGCCAGATGTGTGTGTGTGTGTGGGGAGGGTGAGAGGATTCACCAGAGACAAGGTGGGGAACAGAACAGGCAGATCTACTGAAGTGCACTGCTAAGAGGAAGAGGGGGCGAGGCAGGAGAGGTCTGCTGCACCATGTGGGTTAGCTTCCTGGCTGGGGATGGAACTCGTGCTGCAATGGCTGTGGATAGCTTCATAGTGGTGAGACTTAACCTGTTCCCCCACCAGGGAGGCCCGATTTCCAATTTTTGATATTTCTTTTCAAATACATGCACTCAATACTACAAATTTCCTTCTAAGTATTGCTTTCATTTCACCTCACACATTTTGATGTTTTCCTTTTGTTTAAAATTTCTATTGAAATTTTTTTCCTTGACCCATATAGCCATATGAATTTTTGAACTGGCTTGTCAATTTCTGCAAAGAAGTTATTTACAATTCTTAATTCTTTAATAAGAATACATGACTTCAGGGCCTCCCTGGTGGCGCAGTGGGTTAAGAGCTGTGCTGTGGAGTTGTCGGCAGCAGTGATGCGATTTGACGCCCGGCTGGGGGGATTCCCACATGGCGTGGCAGACCTCTTCTGCTTCGCCCGCTGCTCCCCTCAGCAGTGTATTTCCGTCACTCTGCCTGTTCTGCTTCCCACTCTGTCTCTGGTGAACCCTCTCAACGCCCCACACCTCTGGCCTGTACCCCAGCTTGTATACATAAATAAATAAATCTTAAAAAAAAATAATACATGACTTCAAATGACTAAAATTACTTTGGAACCAAAGTAATGGCAGTTGAGAACTATTATTCTGAATATGACACTGTTCACTCTTTTCTGAATATGACACTTCGAAACAGTAACTAGTGACAGTAACAGTAACAGTAACTAGGATCTTCAATTCCTCCAAATTTTTTTTCAAGATTTATTTATTTATGCATAAAAAAGAACTGGGGTGTAGGCCAGAGGTGCGGGGGGTGAGAGGATTCACCAGAGACAGAATGGGGAGCAGGACAGGCAGATCTACTGAAATACACTGCTGAGGGGAGCAGCGGATGAGACAGGAGAGGTCTGCTGTACCATGTGGGTCAGCTCCCTGGCCTGGGATTGAACTCATGCCTGACGCAGTGATAGTGCTGAGACTTAACCCCTGCGCCACCACGGAGGCCCCCTCTAAGAGTTTTGATGACATATTACAAAATATATCTGGCACTAGTCTTTCTCTTAATTCACCTTTACTTGGCTTATGTTTCCACTGTAAACAAAATCAGTTACTGAAAATAAAATAGTCCAAAGGCCATTCATTATCTCTAAGAGTTGTAAGAATTTTATTTTTCAGAACAACAGTTTATCCTTTTTAAATTGTGTTTTTGTTACCTTACAGTATATTTGGCTTCACTGTACAGGGTACGTTTAGGAGAGCATTAGGCTTTTGCTAGAACACATTTTGTTAATCAATAAAGCATTTTTATAGAACACATTTTTGTTATTGAGTAAACTAAAATGCACTTCTTTAGGCCTTTCTCTGGATTTTTATTAATGATGTGAATTTTTAAAATATTTGTTATAAAAAAAAAAAGAATTACATTGATTATCTTCTTACAGTTCAGGAAATGCCTCATTCAGTTATTTGTTTCCTGTTAATTTATTTCACAAAAGACAAAGATAAATTATCTTCCTATTGGAAATAATTATAAGGAAGTTCTGCATGGAGCATAAGTTTTGTAGTTTATATTACCTTTATTAATTGAATGTGGTTATAAATGACTTCAGGGAAAGAATATGGATGTTAGAGAATGTTCATGTTTGCTACATGGAGGGTATAATCCTTCTTAAGAATGAGATTAATGTGGGCCTCCCTGGTGGCGCAAGGGGTTAAGTCTCAGCACTATGAAGCTAACGGGCAGCCACTGCAGTACGAATTGGAGTTAAAGTTTGATCCCAGCCAGGGAGCTAGCCCACATGGTGCAGTAGACTTCTGTCTCACTTGCTGTTCCCCTCAGCAGTATATTTCAGTAGATCTACCTGTTCTGCTCCCCACTCTGTCTCTGGTGAATCCTCTCACCCCTGTCCCCACAAACCTCTGGCCTACACCCCAGATCTTGTATGCATTAATAAATCATTTTTTAAAAAGAATGAGATTATATGTGCTATGTATTCAAGATTCAGCTATTTGTTAGGTTATGTACCTACCCCTCTTCATTTGCTGAGTTTTGGACAATTTTAGAAAATAAAACAAAGATTAAGTATGGAGGCCAGCATTTTGATTATATATCTATTATTGGTAGGATGAGATTGGAGGATGTGGTTCTAGGTCTGAAGTGCTACTGCTTACACTAAATCCACAAATAAGCAGATTTAACCCAGGAGGAGTAAAAGGAAAGGGGAGACGCAATGGAGGTGAGCTTCTTGAGGTAGTCGGTTTGTAAGATAAGGAAAGATGCAATTGAGATTTTCCATTAGTGGTTATTTTCCATAGGTCTGCCAATCAGATAAATCACTCCACCTAATTTGAGCTGCAGTGAGAAAAGCTAAGAGTGTGCTTAGAGACAAAACTCTCTTCATGGAAGCCAGGAGTAGAAGAAAGGTATTTCATTCTTACATTCCCCAGTTGTTGTTTTTTAATCCAGGGATTTAGCTACTAAACCTATGGTCAATCACAAGTTGTTTGCTTTGTCCGCCTTCATAAAACTACTTCTCCCAAATCAAACATTCTTTTCTGGGCTTCATTCTGGGAATGATGGCAGAGTTTGGATTTTGGCCCCAGAAGTCCAGGAGATGGATGATAAAATGTATTAATCAACAGCAAATACATTTCATTTCAAAGGGTGGGCATTAATTCCCTATTTTCCATCTCAAACTGTGTTCAGTCACATTACCTAAATCAACATAGGCTCTGCATGAGACTGAGTGAAAATAATAATATACTCTTAATAATAAAAACTCAGGAAATAGGAAATTGCTTCAAATGTAAACATAAATCCTTTCTCATAACTAAATTACAGGGTAGAAATTAAAGTGTAAAGATGAATCTCTTTGTAAATTTAAGTCCAAATTTAAAGCCCCAAATCAAAATTTCTTGCTCTTCTGAATTAGAAGTCCACAGTTTAAAATTCAAGTCATAAACCTGTTCTCCAAATTGTCTTTTTCTACTTGATTCTAGCCAGGGACTGGATGCTTGAGTGGATCTGTGTTTCCCCTTTCATAGCCATCGTTTCACCTGGCTTTCATGATTTTTATGGAATTTTAGAGATAATATCTGCTCAGAGCCAAGTTTCTCCAGGGTGTCCCATTTTAAAAAGTTCAAAGTTTAATATTCAAACAAAAAAGGGTTATCAACCTAAATGCTCTAAAACAGGTGACTGGATCATGAAGATGTGGTAAATGCACAATGGGCTACTATTCAGAGATCAAAAAAGATAAACTTGTACCATTTGTGGCAACATGGATGGAGCTGGGAAGGCTGATGCTAAGCAAAACAAGTCAGAAAGAAAAAAATAAATATCAGATGGTTTCACTTATATGTGGAATATTGAAAAACCAAACAAAGGGTCAGACCAAGACAGACCTTGAAAGCTGATCACAGATATGAGGAATCCAGGATGGAAGAGGGTGAAAGTAGGGAGGGGTGGCAAGTCGGGGAAGGGGAACTACACAAGGGAATAGGTGATAGACTCTGGGTGCTTTGGTGGTGCGAAAACCATGGTTGTCACGCCTGAGGAGAGAAATCATACATTGTCCAAAAATTAACAACTATGTAAAAAAAAGTACTGTATTTAAAAAGTAAAAAAAAAAAAAAAGTTTAATCTTTGACAAAGAAGCTATGGCCACAGAATGGAGAAAAGATAGCCTTCTTAATAAATGGTGCTGGGAAATATGGATAACCACTTGTGAAAAAAATAAAGCAAGACCCATATTTAACTCCATATACAAAATTAATTCAAAATGGGTTAAAGTGTTGGACATAAGAACCAAAACCATAAAGTACTTGAAAAGAAATATAGAGACACATTACAGGACATCTCTTACAGAGATGTATTTGGGAATACAACCCCAACAACAAAAATAAACAAGTGGAATTACATCAAATTTAAAAGATTTTGTACTTTAAAAGAAGCCATCACAAAAACAAAAAGGCAACCTACAGAACAGGCCAAAAAAATTGCATACCACACATCTGACAAGGGATTAATCTCTAAAATTTATAAAGTTCTTATATAATCCAACAACAAAGAAACAAACAATCCAATTAAAAAATGGGCAAAGGGCCTAAACAGACAGTTCTCTAAAGAAGGCATTCTGATGGCTGACAGACTGGTGAAAAAAATGTGCAATAGCATTTATTATAAGGAAAATACAAATTAAAATTATTATAAGGGAAATGCAAGTGAAAATTAAAATTGAGATACCACCTCACTCCTGCAATAATGATGAGTCATATAAAAAAGAATGGAATTAACAAATGTTGGCAAGGTTGTGGTGCAAAATGAACTCTCACTCACTATCGGTAGGAATGAAAGTTGGTACACCTCCTGTGGATAACTGTATGGTGATTTCTCAAGAAAATAAAAATGGAAATTCTGTATGATTCAGCAATACCTCTACTATGTATTTATCTAAATAATATGAAAACTCAAATATGAAAACATTTACTTACACCGATGTACATAGCAGCACAGTTCACAATTTCTAAGTCACAAAACCTATCTAAGTTACCTTCAATAGATAAGTGAATTGAGAATTTGTGGCACATATACTCAATGGAGTATTACACAGCCATGAAGAAAGATAAAACGTGGCATTTGGGACAAAATGGATGGACCTTGAGATAATTATGTTGAGTGAAATCAGTCAAAAAGTAAAATACAGACATTGGATGGTTACAGTTTCTGTGGAGTATTTTCCCCAAAATATTTACTCACAAAGAAAAGCGGGAATAAAACTTCAAATTGGCAAAACGAATGGTTACCAGAGGGAAAAGGGGAGAGGGTGGAGAGGTGGGGGAGGGAGACAGATGGGGTATGGGCACAGGTGGTTTGGTGGAGGGAAAAAATGATTTAGGAGCAGAGTCAGGGAGGGAGCTAGAAAATGTACCATTCAGGTGACAGACTTACTCCTATTCTTTTTTGTCCTGCAGTTAATATTTTTGGTGTTTATACTTCCATATATATGTACATATGTATAATTCTTCCTAACAAAATGGAATTATTCTATATATAATTTTGTAATCTATTTTCATGTCATACATGACAAAAAGGTTTTTATGTCATTAAATATATTTCATACACACACACACACACACACACACACACACACAGTTTTCAAAAATAAAAATGAGTAAAAGTTCAAAGTATCCACAGATCCTAACACTGCCACATATATAGAAAATGAAAAATCTCTATTGCAAAAGCAGGAAATGGATGAAGGCCAGAACTCACTCTGCTTCAGCAGCAATGAACTTAGGAGACAGGGGGTGGGGGTGGGGTAGAGGAATTCTAGAGTAGAGAGCTTCAAGCAGGAGAAAACCCATGGTCAAGAAAACCCACACTCAAGAAAACAACTCTGTCAGTCATGTCTTACCTATTTGCCTCTGTATTAGCCAGTGCTCTGCAAAGATACAAAACCAGCAGGATATCTATTTCTATCCATCTATGTCTATAGATATTTATGTAAGAGGAGATTTATTATAGGAATTGGCTCACCATTGTTATGGAGGTTGAGAAGTCCCATGATCTATCATCTGCAAACTGGAGAATCAGGAGAGCCAGTTGTATAATTCTGTCTAAGAATAACTCAGTTGTATAAATCAGGCATGAGAATGAAGAGGCTGCTGGTGTAGTCCTAGAGTACCAAGGTAGGAAGACCAGGAACTCTGATGTACCATATCCAAAGGTAGGAGAAGATGGATGTACCAGCAAAAAATAACAGAGAGAATGTTCCCTTCCTCTGCCTTTTTCTTCTGTTCAGGCCTGCAGTAGAAGATACATCCAAATTGGTCCTCCCTGGTGGCGCAGCGGTTAAGAGCTGCGCTGTGGAGCTGTCGGCAGCAGCGATGCGAGTTCGACGCCCGGCCGGGGAGAATCCCACATGGTGCGGCAGACCTCTCTTGCCTCACCTGCTGCTCCCCTCAGCAGTGTATTTCTGATCTGCCTGTTCTGCTCCCCACTCTGTCTCTGGTGAAGCCTCTCACTGCTCCACACCTCTGGCCTGTACCCCAGCTGTATGTATAAATAAATAAATCTTAAAAAAAAAAAGATACATCCAAATTGGTGAGGGTGACTCTTCTGTACTCAGTCTACTGATTGAAATGCTAAACTCTTCTGGCAACAGCCTCACAGATGCCTCTGCAAATAATGCTTTACCAGCTATCTGGCATCCCTTAGCTCAGTCAAATCAACACATAAAATTAGCTATCATAGCCAACTAGGGAGCAACAGCATGGGAGATACTCCATGGTTGTAATTTTACAACTCTGCAATTTCTAAGCAGCTGCTTGACATCGGTTAGTCCCCACTTATTTGGCTCATGCCCTCATAAACACAGGACAGTAGTGCTAACCTGACTTTAAACCTGAGGGTACTTGGGCCACAAGCTGCTAAAGGCTTAACAACTGATTTGTAGTGTTTGCTGATTTTTGTGGCATAAATACTCCAATCAGAGCCTATTTTGATCTGCCAAATGAAAGAGAAGATACACAGTAGCTAGCACAATATTATATAGTTTTGAGAATGCAAGTATAATAGATACAAATAATCTTAAGAACCCAATTGCAAATTGTATTAAAATAATTTTATGTATTTTTAACCACAACTGAAATAAAATAAACAAAAAACAAAGGAATGCAATCTCAATTTTCTGATTTTGATAATAATGATAGTTAAGTAAGATAAAACTATTGGGGAAACTGGATAATGGAAACACAGAGCTTCCCTCCACCCTTGCCTGGTGCTTTGTGACTTCTTGTGAGTCTATAATCATTTCAAAATAAAAATTTCTTTTAAAATACTTAAAAGTCACTAATTATTTTATTACAATTTCAATGAAAACTTGCTTAGCTGAATGGTGAACAGAATTAGGATAAGATACCAGTTTTTCTTGTTCAGGTGGTTAAAATTTATTAGCTTAAAATTTGGAAGAAGGTGTTGAGAACAGTTTTAACTATTTTTTTAAGATTTATTTTTATTTATTTATGTATACAAGAACTGGGATGTAAGCCAGAGTTGCGGGGGTGTGTGTGATAGGATTCACAAGAGACAGAGTGGGGAGCAGAAGAGGCGAATCTACTGAGATACACTGCTGAGGGGAGCAGTGGGAAAGACAGGAGAGGTATGCCGTGCAATGTGGGTCAGCTCCCTGGCTGGGGACTGAACTCATGCTGCAGTGGCTGACGATAGATTGATAGTGCTGAGACTCTGACTCCTGTGCCATCAGGGAGACTCCCACAGTTTTAACTATTTTGTTAGTGTTTTATAATAATATGTATGTGCATGTACAGGCACATATCCTAATCATGAGAACTTTCTTATCACCTAGAGTAGAACTTGTAATATAAGGTAATCTCTGGACTTAGAGGATAAGGAGTAGCAGTTGGGAAAAGCAGAAACATACCAAAGGAGAGAGGCTCCTGGCTTCATCCATACCTCTAAACATTCCTACACTTTGACTCCCAAATGCTGTATTCTTCCTTAGTTTTTCACCTCATCTTTTTTTTTTTAAGATTTATTTATTGAACCACAGAAGGGTAAACAAACAAACAAATAAAAAATATGGATGACAGTATATCAATATTAACTCTAAATGTAAATGGATTAAACACACCAATTAAAAGACACATCATAGCAGGATGGATCAAAAACAAAACCCAACCTTCTGCTGTCTGTAAGAAACACATTTAATTGCGAAAGATAAACAGAGATTAATAGTTAAAGGATGAAAAACAATCCTACAAGCAAATGGACCAAGAAAGAAGGCAGGAACAGCTATACTTATATCAGATAAAATAGACTTCAAACTTAAGAAGGTAAAAAAAGACAAAGCTGGTCACTACATCATGATAAAGGGGACAATAAAACAAGAAGATATAACACTCATCAACATATACTCCCCAAATGAAGGAGTACCAAAATATATCAGACAATTATTATCATCCCTGAAAACAGACATTAAAGAAAATACATACATAGTAGGAGACTTCAACACCCCACTTTCACTATTGGACAGATCAAGAAGACAAAAACTAACCAAGGGCATTAAAGCTCTAAATAAAGACCTAGACCACATGGGATTAACAGATATCGATCACTTCACCCCCCCCAAAATTGAATATACATTTTTCTCAAGTGCACACGGAACATACTCCAGGAACGACCACATATTAGGCCACAAAACAAACCTTAACAGATATACTAAGATCAAAATCGTACCAGCCTTCTTCTCCAATCACAAACGAGTCAAACTGGAAATAAACAGTAAAAAGAAAAAAAGAAACCCTTTCACCTCATGGAGACTGAAGCCCACATTATTGGAAGACCAATGGATCAACAAAGAGATCAAAGAAGAAATTAAAAAATATATAGAAATGAATGACAATGAAGAGACAAACTTCCAGAACATTTGGGTCACAGCAAAAGCAGTAATAAGAGGAAAATACATAGCATTACAAGCTGACATCAAGAAACAAGAAACAACTCAAAGAAACAATCTAATCTCACATCACAAAGAACTAGAAAATGAACAACAAAAAAACCCAAAAGCCAGCTTAAGAAAGGAAATAATAAAAATCAAAGCAGAAATAAATGAAATGGAAATCAAAAAAACAATCCAGAAGATCAACAAAACCAAAAGCTGGTTCTTTGAAAAAATAAACAAAATAGACAAACAACTAGCCAGGCTTACAAAGAAAAAACGGGAGAAAACACAAATAAATAGGATCATAAATGAAAGAGGAGAAATCACAACGGACACAGCAAAAATCAAAAGAATAATCAGAGATTACTATGAACAACTATACGGAAACAAGTTCAACAACCTAGAGGAAATGGACAAATTCCTAGAACTATACAATCACCCAAAACTAGACTAAGAAGATATAGAACACCTAAACAGACCAATCACAAGTAGTGAAATTGAAACAGTAATCAAAAACCTCCCTAAAAACAAAAGCCCAGGACCAGATGGTTTCACAAATGAATTTTACCAAGCATTCAAAAACGAAATAGTCCCTATATTACACAAACTGTTTCACAAAATCGAGAAGGAAGGAGTACTACCAAACACATTCTATGAAGCAAACATTACTCTAATACCAAAACCAGACAAAGATAACACAAAAAAAGAAAACTACAGGCCAATCTCTCTAATGAACACTGATGCAGAAATTTTTAACAAAATCTTAGCCAACAGGATCCAACAATGCATCCAAAAGATAATATACCACAAACAAGTGGGATTTATCCTAGGGACACAAGGATGGTTCAACATCCGAAAATCCATCAATGTAATCCAACACATCAACAAAAAGAAAAATAAAGACCATATGATCATATCAATAGATGCTGAGAAAGCATTTGACAAAGTGCAACATCCATTTATGATAAAAGCCCTTGAAATCCTTGGGATAGAAGGAACATGCCTCAGCATAATAAAAGCCATATACGACAAACCCACAGCCAACACTATCCTCAGTTGTGAGAAGCTGAAGGCCTTTCCCCTAAGATCAGGAACAAAGCAAGGATGTCCACTCTCACCATTGCTTTTCAATATAATACTGGAAGTCCTCGCCAGAACAATAAGACAAGAGAAAGACATTCAAGGAATCCAAATAGGAAAAGAAGAAATTAAACTGCCTCTGTTTGCAGACAATATGATAATATATATACAAACCCCTAAAAACTCCATAGAAAAACTACTCAAAATTATAGACCAGTTCAGTAAAGTAGCAGGATACAAAATCAACGCACAAAAATCAGTAGCCTTCCTATATGCAAACACCCAATCTGAAGAAGAAGAAATTAAGAAATCCATCCCCTTCAAAATCGAAACCAAAAAAATCAAATATCTGGGAATAAATCTAATAAAAGATGTAAAAGACTTATACAAAAAAACTACAAAACACTGTTGAAAGAAATACAAGAAGACACAAGAAAATGGAAAGACATCCCCTGCTGGATTGGAAGGATTAACATTATCAAAATGGCAATCCTATCAAAAGCAATTTACAGATTCAACTCTATTCCAATAAAAATCTCAATGACATTCTTCAAAGAAATGGATCATATATTGATGAAATTCATATGGAACCACAAAAAAACCTGCATAGCTAAAGCCCTCCTGACTAAAAAGAAAGAAAACAGAGGAATTTCACTCCCTGATTTCAAATTATACTACAAAGCTGTAATAACTAAAACAGCATGGTACTGGAGCAAAAATAGACACAAAAACCAATGGAACCGAATAGAATACCCACAATTAAAGCCGCATATCTATGAACAACTAATCTTTGACAAAGGAGCAAAGAAAATGCAGTGAAACAAGGACAGTCTATTCAATAAATGTTGCTGGGAAAACTGGCCAGCCACATGCAAAAAAATGAAGCTAGACTACTGCCTCACACCCTGCACTATAACCACCTCAAAATGGATAAAAGACCTAGACATAAGACCTGAAATCATAAAATGTAGAGAAGAAAAAATAGGCAAAACTCTACACGACATACATCTCAGCAAAATCTTTAAAGACACATCCCCCAAAGCGAAGGAAGTGAAGGACAAGAAAACAGGTGGGGTTACATCAAAATAAAAAGCGTCTGTACAGCAAAAGAGACATTAACCAAAACAAATAGACACCCTACCAACTGGGAAAAGATCTTTGCACACAATACCTCCGATAAAGGACTGATAACAAAAATTTACAAGGAACTCAAACAAGTCAACAAAAACAAAGCCAATAACCCAGTCAAAAAAATGGACAGAAGAGCTCAAAAGGCACTTCTCCAAAGAAGAAAAGCAAATGGCCAACGGATACATGAAAACATGCTCAACATCACTTATAATCAAGAAAATGCAAATCAAAACCACAATAAGATACCAACTCACACCTGTGAGGATGGCACACATTAAAAATACAGGCAACCACAAATGCTGGAAAGAATGTGGAGAAAAAGGAACTC
>PVIJ01006532.1:0-47627 GCA_004024925.1 Scalopus aquaticus | reverse complement strand
TGAAATATACTGCTGAGGGGAGCAGCGGGCGAGGCAGGAGAGGTCTGCTGTGCCCTGTGGGAAGCTCCCTGGCCTGGGATCAAATTTGTGCTGCAGTGGCTGCTGATAGCTTCATAGTGCTGAGACTTAACCCCTTGAGCACCAGGGAGGGCACATCTCATCTTTTTTTTTTTTTTTAAATAACTGCATGAAATTCTGCCAAATGAAAACTCATTTGGGTTAATGAGCATTATTATTAAAAATTTGAAAAATCTAGTGTTAAATAACTACTCAGTCATTTTGAGTCATGATGAGTCTTTCTCTATTCTTCCTAAGCCACATGTAGCTCTGCTCCCGGGAAGATCTATTTAGCTACTTAAAAGTATTTAGATTACATATGAAATTCATGAATTAATGCACATTATAAAAATGTCAAATAACTTGAGTATGTGTAGGTGAAATGCAATAAATTTTTGTATTGGCAAAACTCTCCCCCTCCCCATAGCACATGTAAAGAACAGAAGAAAAGAGGATGGAGCTATTATGAGGTTAGTTTCAAAACAGAAGGAAATAACGTGTGCTTAGAGCTGGTAATCTCATGAATAGTACATACAGTCACTTGAAGACTTCACTCATATGCGATATATAGAGAAACTAAACAAACAAATGAGTGAAATAAAACAAAAATAAACTTAGACTTTAACATAAAGAAAACCCAATAGACAAAACTTGTGGCCAAGACAAAGTTCTTTTTTTTTTTTGCATAGGTGATCTGGGGTATAGGCCAGAGGTTCGAGGGAGGGGTAAGGGGAGGATTTACCAGAGACAATGAGGAGCAGAACAGGCAAATTTACTGAAATACATTTTTGAGGGGAGCAGTGGATGAGACAGGAGAGGGAATTGAACTGAGCCACAGAGGTGATAGTGCTGAGACTTAACCCCTAGCCACCAGGGAGGCCCAAGACAAAGTTCTTTAAGGTTAATTATATGTATATATATTCTCCTCTTGCAAGCATGACTATCTTTTTTTCAGGCTTTGATAAGTGTGATAACTAACTACTAAAGGTTATAATCTGCAAATTTAAGTATACAGAATATATTTCACAGGAAATTGTACTTTGCTCTAGGGAACGGTATTTATTCAGAAAATTAGAAATTTTCACTAATGTAATAATTAATCCATTATGACCTCACATAAATTATCGTGCCAGGTAATAGAAAATATTTAGAATTGAAATTATGAATATTCTTTTTACCTTTTTGGTTGGACATACAAAAACTTTTAGCAGCTCGAGATTTATTTTCTAAAAAAATAAAAAAATTTTATTCTTTATCAATAGTATGAAAGTACCATAAGTCATTCTCCTACTGGAGAGTATTTAGGCTGATTTCTATATTTAATTATTAAAACATCCTTTGACAAACATCTTTGTATACATTTTTATAAATATGTGCAAATATATGTAAATAGGAGAGGTCTGGAATTGAAATTTCTATGTCAAAATGTGCATTTCACATGTTGAAGAGAAACTCCTCTCTCTCAAGGTTGTATATTTCCAGCAGTATGTGAGATTATCTGTCATCCAGTGTGATCACCGACACTGCATTTGAAAAAAATGATAGCTTTACTTAAATATAAATTACATACCATAAAATCCATCTTCTTAATGTATAAAATTCAGTGGTTCTTTCTTTGTGTATTTACAGAGTATACCACATATAAAACCAGCATCACAATTTAATTTTAGAACATTTTCTTCACTCCAAAAAGAAGCCTTATACCCATTAGTAATTACCCCCAGTACTTCCCTTCTCCCATTCTCTTAGCTCTATAGATTTGCCTATTCTGGATATTTCACACAAATGGAATCATTATATATGATCTTTTGTGTATGACTTTTTTCACTTAGCATGTTTTCAAGGTTCATCAATATTGTAGCTTGTGTTAGTACTTCACTCCTTTTTATGGCTGAATGATATTTCTTTGAATGGACAACCTTTTAGCAGTTTATCATCGGGTGCACATTTAGTTTTTTCCACTTTTTGGCTATTATGAATATAATGTTGTTACGGATATTTGTGGACAAGGTTTCTGAGGACATAAGTTTTTGTTTCTCTTGGGTATGTACCTTGCAGTGGAATTGCTGAGTCATATGGTAATTGTGTTTATCTTTTTATGAAAATGACAAATTGCTTTCCAAAGCAGCTGCAGAGATTTTACATTCCCATCAGCAATGTATGAGAGTTCCAAATTTTCCACATCCTCATCAACATTTATTATTGTCTGTCTTTTTGATTCTATCTACACTAGTGGGTACATAGTGGTATTCCAGGGGGCCTCCCTGGTGGCACAAGGGGTTAATCTCAGCATTATGAAGCTATCAGCAGCACTACAGCACAAGTTTGATCCCCGACCTGGAAGCGATCCACATGGACCTCTCCTGTCTGGCCCACTGCTCCCCTGAGCAGTGTATTTCAGTAGATCTGCCTGTTCTGCTCCCCACTCTGTCTCTGGTGAATCCTCTCACCCCCTGCCAACATCTCTGGCCTACACCCCAGCTCTTGTATACACAGATAAATAAATCTTAAAATAAAAAACGAAAGTGGTATTTCACTGCGATTTGATTTGCATTTCCCTAACTACTAGTGATATCAAGTCTCTTTTCACTATATACTTTACTATTTTCTTTGGAGAAATGACTATTTAGATCTTTACCTAGTTTTTTTTTTTTTTAAGAATTATTTATTTATGCATACAAGCTGGGGTACAGACCAGAGACGTGGGGTGGCGAGAGGGTTCACCAGAGGCAGAGTGGGGAACAGAACAGGGAGAGCGGCGGAAATACACAGCTGAGGGGAGCAGTGGGTGAGGCAGGAGAGGTCTGCAGTGCCATGTGGGAAATCTCCCCAGCCGGGCATTGAACTCACGTCACCGCTGCCAACAGCTCCATAGAGCAGCGCTTAACTGCTGCGCCACCAGGGAGGCCCTAGCTCTTTACCTAGTTTTAAACTGGATGTTCTTTTGCTAATGAGTTGCAAGAATTCTTTATTCTGGATACAAATCCCTTTTAAAATAGAGATAATATTTGCAATTTTTTAAACCTATTCTGTGAGTGGTATTTTTACTGCAACATTACATTTTTTCAACCTTTTGATTATTGTCAATCTGATAGGGAGTAAAGGTGTCTCACTCATGGTTTTGTAGTGCACTTTCCCCAAATACATACATTTTTATATATTAGTATTAGTGCTCTAATACATGTCGCCTGGTATGTTTGCCAAATTTTGTTGCTTCTTTTGTTTAAAAAAATCCAGCTAACAAATATTTGAATATACTATTCTGTTCTGTCATTTTTCCTTGCCAGTATATCTTTGTAATGGTCTGGAAAGTTAGTCTGGAGTTTTTCAGCTTCTCAAGGGATTTCCCTAGACTGTCGCACCCAGCTCCCTCTGTGTCCGCGGGATGTCCACTTCTTTCCTTACTTTCGATGAGGAGGTGCACAGGGAGACCACATCCTGGCTCTTAAAACCATAGGTCTATCTTCACGCAAAGAATCCTCCTCACCCCACCTCAGGTGCACTGGGGAGCCTGGGTCCAGGCAGAAGGAGGGCAGATGCTGGGTAGGGCTCCTTGCTCCATGCCCCATGAAAAGGGCAGTAGAGGCAGGGCAGGGGCCCTTCTTGCAGGTGTCTTACAGGGGTTTGATAAAAAGCTATGCTAAATGTTATTTGGTGTTAAAAATGCTTTTAGTGTTAACTTTTGAGTGGGAAAACCCATCACAATTTTCACACAATTAGCTTGCAAAAAATCTTTCGTAACTCACTTATTAGTTTATAATCCTGCTCTCTCAAGTCCATGTTAATTTGATTTTAGTAACTGCATTTGTTCACTCTGGTTGCAGTTGTAAACTGTCATAATTTGAGATGATATCAAGTTAAGGATTTTATTTTTGAAAATAGAAAATATATAAAATAAGATATTTTGATCTTGAGGAGTTTGCTAGGAAAATCAAGCTACATTTAGAATGCAGTTTTCAAACACAATTTGCCAAAGACTGAAGGTATCAAATCTAAACAATAGGTATTGTTGGCCCCCCACCAATAAAAAAACAAACCAATAAAAACAAAAACCAGGCATAAAGTAATGACTTCCAAGACCAAACCATTGTGGTTGCTTGGGAACTCTCATGGGAAAGTTTAGATTTTAGGAACAGAATTTCACTACATAGGTCAGATTAGTGGCGCTGGGGGAGAAACTTTGTAAAGTAGAATCATTCTAAGTTCATTTTGGGCCGTCAAATAGGACTTAATACTAATTAACTTACTTTAAAACATGCCTACTAAATAAATAATAGAATAAAAAAATTATGCCTTGTTTTCATAACTTAGCATCATTGCGTAAGTGAAATAAATGCTGCTATAGTGGAGGGTAAGTGACGCATTTGCACATATTGACGTGTAAACTTGTATCCCAAACTTAAATGTATTTTCAAATGAGTGACAAATCAATAAATTTTTGATGGAAAAAGTTATCAAGAGTTAGTACATATCTCATGGGTTTGTTGTAAAGATGAAATGAATTCATATTTACCACAATGAGATATTGCTCATATACTAATTGTTTAACTAATATTAATTATTATTTTTGTTATTTCAACTTCTCACATTTAAATACATACTACATTTTATACACCATCAAATGACATTTCACCTCGGAAAAATTAGAGAACAAGTGTCTAAGAGCATTAAATTCAACTTTACAAATGGATAAATTAAAAACCATCAGACATTCCCAAATCACTTCCCCTACAAGTCATTTATAATTTATCTATTTGCTTCCGGTAACAATACTAGGAAATGTGAATATTTAGTGTAGGCTTCTTATTGAAAGAGAAGTCTCTGGTTTTTATTTCTATTTGTCCTGTTTCTCTGACTAAAGATGATTCGGATTAGCTGATTCTGAGTTTTGAGCACTGTTTTCTTATGCAATTCTCAGTGTTCCCACAAAGCGGCAGAGTGGGACCACAAAAAAAACACCAGTAAAGTTGAACTCTAAGATTGCCACGTCTGCTGACCACCTTATTGTATTCTGCTGTCTAATATGAAATCCTTCCCGTTTGTGCTTATTTGAATTTATAGTTTCCTTCTGAAGAAATGTCACGCCCCTGAGATACCATGTATTGAACACCTTGCTAAGATGGGAAATTTCAAATAAAGAATGTAGATTTTGGGGCCTCCCTGGTGGCCCAGCGGGTTAAATGCAGCACTATGAAGCTATCCAGAGCCACTGCAGCACAAGAGCCACTGAAGCACGAGTTCAATACCCGGCCAGGGAAATTCCCACATGGCGCAGCAGACCTCTCCTGCCTTGCCCGCTGCTCCCTTCAGCAGTGTACTTCAGTCGATCTGCGTGTTCTGCTCCCCACTCTGTCTTTGGTGAATCCGCTCACCCACACCCCACACACCTCTGGCCTACATCCCAGCTCTTGTATGCATAAATCAATAAATCTTAAAAAAAAAGAATGTAGATTTTATGAATGTACAGTTTGGGGCTGAGAGATAGGATATAGCTAAGATCTGTACATGTTAAACAACTATTAGCATTCTATAATTTTGCCTTTGAAAATGGGTAAGCACTAAGGCTGTTTCAGTTTGGTTCTATTATTTAGAGGATAAAGAAAAAGAATATATAGCCAGACACTAAATTTTATGGCACAGCTCTGAGTACTGCCTTGAAAGATTAGTGACAATGATTCAGGGTGATTTTTGAGGGGGGGAGGCAGGGATTCCCAAAACCTGTCACTTATGATTAATTAAGGTGTAAAAGGAAGTATTTTGATCGCTTTTATTCCTTTTGTAAAAAAAAAAAAGCAAAAACAACAAACAATTTTTCCAGCTTCTGTGGACTTTTTACTCTATTCTCAATAAAAGTTACTTAGGATAAAAATTGAGCATTTTAAACCTTGACCCCTGCTTAGTTTATGTACATTGATTATTTTAAAAGCTAGTTTACATTTTAACTTAAGAAGTATTTGGGGGAGTCTCTACTGTGTGCAAGGCAAAGGGAACACAAACACAAATAAGAATAGGCCTATTTTTCCACATTATACACACTGACTGTTGGATTTATTGTGATTTCTAAGGAACAGTACTCATTGTGGACTACGCTCTGCCTATCCTTCTCTCTCTTGAGATAATAAAAACAAAGAATGATTTTCTTGAGTGTTTATAATATCTGAGGCTTCTCAGAAGTTAAAATCTATTCTCAGACCACAGTTTCAATATTGGCATAATCTTCCCTATACAAATGCTTTCCAGATTCACATCCCCAGCTTTCAACACTTCTGAATTCCAGTCAAAACTTCAACCACTTAGTGGAAATGCATTTGGATATCCTGCTCACCTCAGCTGAACTTAACCATAAGCGTTATCATTATCCATTCCACTGCCCCAATAGACTTCTTTAATGGTGAGTGCCATTATTGTTGTGTTCAACCAGGGTCAAAACTTTGAATTACCTTATACTTCTCCTTCTTTCTTATATCTCATCATCAGTCACTAAAACCTGTCAATTCTTACTTACAACTTCTCTCATTTTAGACTCCTCACTTTGACCTCTGAAGTCATAACTCTAAATTTAAATGCTTACATACTATGTTTTACCACATCACCTCTTGGTTCTTCATCCCTTTATCTAACTAGGCACTGTTTTCATATTAATATTTTAAGAACACTACTTAGATCTGTAAAAGTTATTATAATTTCATTACTTAAGAACAATTTAGAACTTCCTTTTTATTTAAAAGACTAAATAAAAATTAGTATTCAAGGATTTCCAATTTGGTTCCAACATGTATTTTCAATGATGTACTCTATTATGCCCATATCAGGGCACGCTGAAGCACATTTGGCATTGCACTCATGCCTTGATACTCACCTATGTGTGTTTTCTGCTGTTTTTTCCCCAATCTGTGTTTACATGTTAATTGCCTGTCCAAGCTGAGCCCTGGTATCATCTTTTCTCAACTGAATCTTCCTTCACTGCTCCATTTACATTGGTTTCTCCTTTGGCTGAATCAGCAACAATGTCTGGGGAATTTTATATAACCTTTAGTGAATGGTTATAATTCTCCCATTTAAATGGACGACATCCCTAATTCTCTGTATTATCTATAGCAGATAAAGCAGCTCTCACTTGTATTGTTGATCACCAGTGGAATGAATGAATTAATAAACAGGGAATGAAGAACTAGGCTCAACTGACTTGGACTTAAAAGTCTTGCAAATGATTTTGACCACTTAAACCTTCAAGAATGGCATTATGTTCTTCCAAATGCTTCAACTGTACTATTATCAAGTTAGGAACAAGACATCATTTATCCTTCTGTAAGAAATTACAGGTTTGAGAAGTTAGTCAGGAAATTTCTTCTGGAGTTCACAAAATGCACTTGTAATCCTACATGCTTCTGAATCTTAACTCTATGAGTACTCCATTAAGGCTGTAACACATTCATAGAGTGGTAAGATTTCATGATTTGTCTTTGCTCTGTCCAGAATAAACTGAAAACCAAAAGCTAATATCTCTGATCTTCCCAGGTTTCTATGAAATGCTTCTACTGTGGATGTGTCAAGCATCTGCATTAGGTTAAGAGTTTTTGATAAATAACCACTATCCTTTGTTGGCAATTCATCATTGGAACTGTTTTTTCTTGGGCGAGAACACCCCATCCTTAGATGTGTCCAAGGTCATGGCATGACTAGACTACCTGAGGATTGAAGGCTAAGAGTTTATATGCCCTTGTACACACGCAAGTCCACGGAGTATTTAAAGAGCCTTTTGAATAATTTTCTATGAGCCATGGGAGTGAGAAGGAACCTGATTAACTTGCTCTGCATCCTCTTTAATGATATTACGTATCATGTAGGCTTGTATATTTGTATGAACTCGGCATAAGATATTGAAGAGTTATGTTACTTCATTTTGAAGTTGTTTTATTATGCTATTGTTCAAAAAGTGAAATGAATTTGTCTGAAGACTATCCTACTACTAATGAGTTATCTGTGCACATGGTCAAGTTATTTCCCCTTGGCCCAGTTTACATGGTCACTATTGTTTTGATTTATGAACAAACAAGTTAACTTGCAGAAGTTCTTTTTTTTTTTTTTTTTTGACTTGTGGAAGTTCTTATTATAACACCATGTAGGATTGGTTTCCTACACAGGCTTGTGGTTTGGGGAGGAAAGGAGCCCCTTTATTGACACTGGGATAGCAGTTTTGTGTGGACCTAGGTTTTTAGAATAATAATAAAAAATACTCAATTTACATGTTCTCTACAGCAGGTATTTCAAGTCTGCAAATATTCCTTTGTCTCTTCTATTCTTAGGAGGGTCACTGAATATCACTGTATCTTAGCTTCTATTTCTTTTTTTTTTTTTTTTTTAAGATTTATTTTTTATTTTATACATACAAGCTGGGGTACAGGCCAGAGGCATGGGGCAGCGAGAGGGTTCACCAGAGACAGAATGGGGAGCAGAACAGACAGATCAGAAATACACTGCTGAGGGGAGCAGCGGGCAAGGCAGGAGAGGGCTGCCGCACCATGTGGGATTCTCCCCGGCTGGGCATCAAACTCGTGTCGCCGCTGCCGACAGCTCCACAGCGCAGCGCTTAACCGCTGTGCCACCAGGGAGGCCCATCTTAGCTTCTATTTCTACTTATTCTTTAAAACCCAAGCAGAGTATTGTGTTTGCGAGGACAGTCTCCTCTTCCAAAAACACTCCCTGTTGATCTGTAATATATTTTACTGTATTTGAGGATATCTATGGTGTTGTGATTTTTAGTGAGTCTCAGTTTTAAACAGATGACTACTTAATATCATTACTACCACCACACTGACAGAAGCATCTTATTGGGAAATTTGTAACATTAATAAGTGGTTGACACATATATTATGTAATATGAGATGCTGAAGATAATTCTTTTTTTTTTTTTTCACTGCTGAGGGGAGCAGCAGGCGAGGCAGGAGAGGTCTGCCGCACCATATGGGATCCACCCCTGGCTGGGCCTCGAACTTGCATTGTGCGCCGCCGACAGCTCCACAGCGCAGCGCTCAACCACTGCGCCACCAGGGAGGCCCACAACCAAGTATTTTAATTGGGTTGTCATGGAAGACTTCTCTAAGGAGGTGATATTTATGTTGAGACTTGGCTACAAAGAACCTAGACACATGATAAGTCAAGGAAGAGATTTCCTAAAAGATAGACGAAAAGTGTAAAGACAGTAAGGGAAAAAGTGAAGCTAGCTAGATGAATTGAGGAGACAGGAAGAGTCCAAATTATGTTGAGAGAACAAGGTATTGTTACAGGGCAGGGAGAGGGACAGCCCCAGAACCCCCAAATCTGCCTGTTGTAAATAGGTTCTGCCATCCACCGCATCAGGACAAAACATATAAGACCCTAAGTGGAAAAGAAACTTTAATACAATTATTGTAATAATACAGAAAAGACAAAGAATATGGTTTCTAAACTAAGCACCCAAAGTTACCCATCACCTCGTGGGCAAAAGTCCACCCAAATGGGATTGGCCCAAAGCAAGGCCCGAAAGCCTGCCACAAGTCTAAAGCATCTTTTGGCAGGGACCCATAGAAAAGGGTCAGAAGCAGCCAGACAAATCTCTGAGGAAAAGAGCAAAATCAAAATCCGAATCAACGTTGCCAGAGTCAACCTCCCCACGGGTCTCTCACCCACATCTGTTTCAAATAGTACAGGTCAGTGCAGCTTCTTTCCATGTCTCTCTGCTCCTTGTGCCTCTTCTGGCTCTCCATCCTGCTTCCTTTCTTCCTCTCTCTCCTCTTCTCTAATTTATCTCTCCTGCTCAGCTCCACCCTCCCTTGGGTGGGGCCGGGAACCTGGAATACTCCCCTTTCCTGAGGACCACCCTCTTACAGTATTAAGATTAATCATGATGGAACTCTTAAGTGAAATGGGAAGACCTGAAGGGTTTTAGGAAATGAATTTTGTTTTGAAAGATCATTCTGGCAATTGTGAAGAAGGGGGCAATGAGGTAAATGTTAGACACAGACCAGTCAGGACATACGTGTAGTAAATGCAGTAAATGTGTAGTAAATGTCTTCTATAGATCCACCTTATATTCTGGCCTAGGTGATTAATCTGTATGAATTACTTCAACAGGGTTCTCATGCCTCTGGCTGCAGTAAGATTTGACTAAAACCCAACAGGAGATCAGAGGAGAGTGAGGTTAGGCTAATTCTTCACTTGTATTCTTTCTTGCAAGGGCTGTGTTCTGCAGTTAAGATCCTTGCTTCTTTCAAACTGGATTACGCTGTATGATTTTTTCTCATCTCGGAATCTGATAACATTTCTTCTCCTCATCCTTTCGAGGTTTGATACCAGCTTTCATGCTGCCAACCTGGATTCCTGCAATCCTGTTTCCTACACTTTCTATAATTATTGAAGACAAATCTTGGAGCTCTAGAGCACAAGGCTTAGAGAAATTCTCAGACTTTAAACATTTCAGGATTCCTTCTTCTTCTTTTTTTTTTTTAAAGATTTATTTATTTATGCAAACAAGATGGGGTACAGGCCAGAGGTGTGCGGGGGTGAGAAGATTCACCAGACACAAAATGGAAAGCAGAACAGGCAGATCGACTGAAGTACACTACGCTGCTGAGGGGAGCAGTGGGCAAGGCAGGAGAGGTCTGCTGCACCATTTGGGAATCTTCCTGGCTGGGAATCGAACTCATGCTGTAATGGCTCTGGATAGCTTTGCAATGCTGCGCTTAACCCATTGCACCACCAGGGAGGCCAGGGTTCCTTCTTTTAGTTTGTTTTTGGTTTCTGTAGGTTCTACACTTTTTTGCCATTTTAGCAATTCGTGTAACATGATGATCGTCATGTGCTACATAGCTTTTGCAGTCACTTCACCGAAGAGTCCTAAAGTCCAATCAACAAACTTGCTCTCCATTAATCTTTGTAATATACCCAGAACATCCTGATCATGGGATGGTCACATGGGCCTATCACATGGTCACATGGTCACATGGGCCAATCTCTCTGGGCCTAGGATTCATCCACGCCAAGCATGTGCCCTAAATGGGGGTGGGGGTATCCAGGACATTCTAACTGGAGTGAACAGGGAAGAGGATTTTTTTCATCCTCTTAGTAATGAGTTGTGAATCATTTGCTTTTTTCCTCTATGGAGCAAAAGCCTTTTGCTATGAGAAAGACTGAAGCCAAGATCAGCAGATTAGAGATGGCATGAGAAAGAGAAAGAGACAGAGGAAAGAGAAAGAGAGTGCATTGGTGAAGTCAGGTTTATGGTTCCCATTGCTGAAATTCTTGGGATTTGCATGAGTTTCTGCAGCTCTTCCTTTGATTTTGTGTGAGAAATCCCACTCTACGTCCAATAAATTGCTTAAGTTAGTCTGGGTGGGTACTGTATGGAGCCAGAGTCTCATACTGTGGGATACTAGGAGACAGCTTTAGAGTCACACTTTTTCCAGTTTGATCCTATTGCATACTGGCAGCTGGTGAAAATAACCATCTGTTATTTCCTGTAATCCCAAAAGAAGGCTACTTGAGAGCCTGGCTCTCAGACAAGGATTTAGGATCAATCTACTGCAGGCTCCTGATTCAGAAATTGAATCAAAAGTCACTGAGATGAGACTTTCTTTACTGTGTAGTCAAAGATGAAATAAAAGTTGCAGTCCCTAAATTTGCTAGTCTAGAACATTTACTGGCATGTTTTTCATACAAATCAACATTCAGGAAAAATTAATTTTCTTTTACATTTCCAGTTTTCTAAATTCTGGCAGGTAAGACATTATGAAGTATGACTGAATATTAAACTTATTTTAGAAAAGCTAATATGCAGTATTAATTTCATTTTTTGTGATTAGAAAAAACCTGCCCAATTCTACAAAACCTTTTTAACAAAAAGAAATGAGAAGCATATTATATTGGCATTCAGGTTCCTTCCACTTTTGAAACCTGTTGGATTTGAGTTTTAAGCAGCTGATAAACAAAAGTGAGGCACAGCATTATAATCAAGTTACTTACCTGGCTTCTTGATGTCAAGATGTTTCTTTTGTGTTGCTAGTGTCACCTGAAGTGGAGTTACTAGGTGGGGACAGAGATGTGCAGCGCTTTATATTTCCTGATTAACAAGCTCCATTTCCCAACAATTTTAGGAAAGACTTAGTAAACTCTCAAGACCAGTCAAAATTCCAGTCCATTCGCACCATTATTGGTGGGATTCTGAACTCCAACCTGGTAAAACACATCAAATGATCTATGAGCATAACTGGAAAGTACTCTGAATCACTCTTTCAAAGACCAACAGGATCAGGTGAAATGATCTTAGTCTGGGATATTATCAAAGGGTGTATATATGTAAACAGTACTCTCCTCTCCTTGGCTCTTGCACCTTCTATTCTTCCCCAACTGCACTGGCTTCCTATCACTGCTGTAACAAATTGCCACAAATTTAGTGGCTTCAAACAACACACAAGTCAGAAGTGGATCTTACTGGACTAAAGTCAACAAGTCAGCCAAACTGCATTCCTTCTGGAGACTCTAGGGGAGAATCTCTTTACCTTCCTTATCCACTTTCTAGAGGTCAATTGCATCCCTTGGTTCCTGTTCTCTCTTGTCATTTTCAAATCATCATTGCAACATTCTTACTTCTGCTTTTGTCATCACATCCTTCTCTGACTTGGAAAACAGTATTCTGACTTCCTCATTCATTTTTAAGGAATTTTATAATTATTTCAGACCCAACCAGATAATCTGGGATAATCTTCCAATCTCAAATGCATCTGATTAACAGCCTTCATTTCAAATGCAACCTTAATTTTCCTTTTTCATATCATTTAGTATGTTCACAAGCTCTGGGGATTAGGAAAAACAGATGGAATGCTTGTGTGTGTGCACTGTTCTTTCTAACACACTATCTTTCCATTAATGCATTACAAAAGTACTTTTTTAAAGAAAATAAGTGTAAGATGATGAAAATACTCCAGAATGAAATAGCAGTGATGGTTATTCAACCTTGTGACTATACTAGACACAACCGAATCATACAGTGTAAAATGTTGGATTTTGTGGCCTATGGATTATTCTATCACCATAAAAAATACGCATGTAGAAAAAAATCTAAGCTGACTATATAAAGATTCCATCCATTTTGCTATTTTATCTATTGCTTTATTTATACAATATCACTCATAGTCACTCCTTTACCATATTCATTCAATGCCCTTGAATGAAGCTTAATGAATCTAAGCATATCAATTTCAAAAAAGATTAAAGAGGGGACAGAGAAGCAGTAAAATAGGATATATTGGAACTTCAGAGAGGTTTTAAGTACCTGAGACTTTCAACCCCAAGACAATCCTCAGTTACACTTTAGCAAATCACTGGGCTCGATATAATTTAGAATAAGTAAATGAAGTATGCATTTGAAGATATCCTGGGAAACTACAGAACTTTTAATAGATCATGCTAATAAATATCGTGAAAGAGAGGATGGAGACAATTTTAAGTCAGCTGTAGGGGCATCCCAAATGGGCAAGAAAAATTCCTGTGTAGCCAGGATGAATCTCAGGTGAGTTTCCTCCCAGTTTTACCAAGATACAATTAACATACATAACTGTTTAAGTGTAAGGTACACAGATAGTGATTTGACTAACATATGTTGTGAAACAACTATTACAGTGAGTTTAGTTAACACCCATCTTTCCATATAGGGGAAAAAAAAAAACAATTTTTCCTTGAAATGAGAACTCTTATGATTAACTATCTTTTTTTTTTTTTTAAAGATTTATTTTTTATTTATACATACAAGCTGGGGTACAGGCCAGAGGCATGGGGCGGCGAGAGGGTTCACCAGAGCCAGAGTGGGGAGCAGAACAGGCAGATCAGAAATACACTGCTGAGGGGAGCAGCGGGCGAGGCAGGAGAGGTCTGCCGCACCATGTGGGATTCTCCCTGGCCGGGCGTCGAACTCGCGTTGCCGCTGCCGACAGCTCCACAGCGCAGTGCTTAACCGCTGCGCCACCGGGGAGGCCCTCTTTTTTTTTTTTTTAAAGAGTTATTTATCCATGAATACATGAACTGGGGTGTAACCAGACGTGGGGGGGGGGTGAGAGGATTCACCAGAGAGAGTGGGGAGCAGAACAGGCAGATCAACAAAGTACACTGCTGAGGAGAGCAGCGGGCGAGACAGGAGGCCCTCTGTGCCATGGGGGAATCTCCCTGGCCGGGGATCAAACTCGTGCTGCAGTAGCTCTGGACAGCCTCATAGGCTGAGACAACCTGTTCTGCCATCAGGGAGGCCCATGATTTACTATCTTAACAACTTATAAATACACCACACAGTAGTATTAACTATACTCATCATGTTGTATATTACACTCTAGTTCTCATTTATCTTGCAACTGGAGATTTGTACCTTTTGACAATTAGGTGGATTGTAATGACACTAAATCACAAAGAAAATTACTCCAGGGGTCTTTATCTGATACCACAGGCTTAAAGGACATAATATCAACAAGTAGGGCATATTATGAGAACAGAAGATCAGTGGAGATAGGAACATTGATGCAAGGATCACAGGGCATAGAGATAACTATTATGTGGACCAGAACCATGGCAAACTTCTTTATGTTATACACCCCAAAAACTTATGTATACAGTATATGCGGATTTAAGCTTTCCAAACTTCACTTTTTAAAATATTAACTTTATTTATTTATTTTCTTTACTTTTCAAGCATCAATTTGGTTAGAAGGCAGAAGATAGCAGAAACAGGAGTTTGGGGTTGGACAAGGTATACTATACTTAGTACTCAAAACTGAACCCTTGAACTGCTATTCACTTTGGGGTGTACTATAATAAAACAACTAACTACTTACTCTGGCTGTCTCCTTTCCTGTCTACTCACCTTAGGAGAAATTCAAAATTTATGTTCATGAGAATGGTATTGTATCTACTGAAACTAACCTTATTCAAAGTACTTTATTCTGCAGGAAATCTCATAACATTTATTAATCTTCCCACACTGCTGTCATAAAAGACAAACCTGAGATGAGCTTTTTTGTTTTTGTTTTTTTTTGCTTTGAGTTTACATTTGAAAGAATATGTTGCTGAGAGAGAGGCTTTAAGAATTTACAATGAACTCACTGAGTTATTTACTGCTGAACTTTTCCTTCACTCTCACCAAGGGAGCCCATTTATTAGGTTCCCTCTCTGCATTTACATTTCTGAGAAGTCTCCAGAAATGGAAGGAAGTGGGGAATGAGATACATTCTTACTCCAGTCAGAAAGACTCTTCATTTTTTAATAACTTATAATACCAATGGGATAGCTGAATCAAATGTATTTCTGGGTAGAGATTATGTAAGTCTAGAACATTTTTTTCAAACTGTGATCAATCCATTGTCCTGTTGCTCTTATAGCTGGATGGAGTTTATATTTCAAAGTCTCTGAAAATACAGGTTACAAATTTCCTAGTTTTAGATGGGTGGGAAAACTCTTTGATGTTTTTGAAGTGAAAATTACCCATCAAAGAAGTGGAGTTAAGTGTGCCAGAAAGAATTATATCCTAGCACCATACTTAGAAAAAAAGGGGGGAAAGCAAAAACCAAGACCCTAGAAGTCAATTAATATATTTGATTAATTTCAAGCTCCTACAGTAATTTTACCCAGTCTCTCAAGGGCCTTAGAAATATTAAGACAATCAATGCAAAATTATCAGTATGTTTATCACCCAAGCCATGATTTATCCATAACAAATTTTAAAACAAATTGTACCTGCATGCAATATTTTTACATTATTCCTCCCAAAACACTTATTTTCTCTCTTCCTCCCTCTCCTTCCCACCTTTTTATTACACTCACACCAACAATTAGTATCAATAGGCTAGTTTTCATGGAGGCAGTAAAATCATTATGGGATACCTTGTTGTCCAACAGATTTGAAGAACAGTTTGAAATATAGAATTCATTTATATCCCAAGTTTGGTACTTGGGTTCCAATGCAATTAGCTTAAGCTATAAACTATCAGGAGAAGTAAATAAATAATCAGCCTCCTCAAATATTTTTTTTAAAGCAGGGTTTCACAACCTTGGCACTATAGACATTTGGATCCAGCTATGTTGTTGAGGGCTGTGCTGTGCCTTATAAGCTATTTAGCTGTGTCCCTGGACTACACCCAGTAAAAGCCAGCACTATGCCTCCCATTGTGAAAACTAATAATGCTCCCTACATTTCTCTAAGTCCCCAGAGGAGCAAAGTCACCCCTAGTTCAGAACCACTGATGGAAAGTCATTGAAATTTTGGATCATTTCTTCCTTAGGATCCTCAGCTCTACTGTTCCTCTTCTTTTCTCTACATGAATTGGAAGTGAGTTTTCTTGTAGATTATTTATAGACATTTATGCAAAATAGGTTCTGAGACTTACACAAAGGCCTATTCTTCACCCAGTGGTAATTTTATCAGGCCAAACACCTTCTAGATTGATGGTCAAATTGCTTCACTCACAAATGGGGCAGTGTTTCTTTCCTTTTCTCATATAAGCTCACCTTTTCCATCACGATGATCAAGAAAGCCTTCCTCCTCTAGTGCCTGTTGAGAACTCTGGGAACTCCCTGCAAATCACACCTCACATTACTTCTCAGGTCAACCCTGTCTGGCTTGCTTTATTACACGACCTTTGGTTCTTCTACACTCAGTAATAGTCACATTTTCTTGGGAGACACTTTTTTAGTAAAAGGCCTTTTAGACATATACTACAAAAAGCAGTTTAGGTTTTTATTTTCTTTGGCTAGTGGCTTTTAAGAAATATCTTTGTCTTTTTTTTCCTCCCTGACTATATAAATTCTGATTTAGCATAAAATTGTTTTTAAATAGTCTCAAATCATCTTGCAAAAAAGCCTTGTAAAAAGACCTTTTTAGTTATTCTTTTATTTTAAAATGCTCAGTTTTATAGGGATATTGTTGACATGTTATATTGTATTAAGGATGTTTAGCATTATGTTTAGCATAATGATTTGATATATGTATATAGTGTATATAGTGTGAGATGATTACTGCAATAAGTTTAATTAACATCTGTTATCTCACATAGCTACACTTTCCCCCCTTGAGATGAGAACTTTAAAGATATAATCTCTTAGCAACTTTCAAATATGTGATAAAGGGCTGTAATTATAATCACCATGTTATACATTACATAAATATCTTATAACTACAGATTTGTGTCTTTGAACACCTTCACCCCCATCCCTGCCTCTGACAACCACCAATCTGTTTTCTATTTCTAAGAGTTTGGTTTTTTTAGATTCCATATTTAATCATATCACACAGTATTTATCTTTGTCTGGCTTACTTCACTTAGCATAGTGCCCTAAAGGTCCATCAATGTCACAAATGGTAGTATTTCCTTTTTACTCATAGCTGAATAATATTCCATTGTACCTTTGTCTCTCTTTTTCTCAAGTCAGCTCTAATCTTTGCTGATCTCTGCTTGGTTTCAAACCTGTCTCACACAAACACATGCTTGTTCAATGACAGACCAAAAAGAAAATATAAATTAAGTGCCAGGAATTCTGCTTTCACATATTCACAGCTCAAAACCAAAGAAAGGAAAAAAATCCTTTCCCTATTGACTCCAGTTAGAATGATACTGGAGAAGGTCTTGATTGTTCCCTTTGGGATACATGCTCAGCCTGGATCCATAGACACTGGAGACTAAAATTGCCTTAACCTGTGTCATGTGACCATCCCACCATCAGGCTATTCTGGGTGTGTTACAAAAATAAATGGAGGGCAAGTTTTTGATTAGCTATATATGGACTCTCCCCAAAAAGAAGCTAAAATAATACAAAAGCTAAATAATTCATGATGATCACCATGTACATGAATTGCTGAGATGCTAAGAAAGTATAGAACCCACAGAAGTCTAAACCAAGGTGAAAGAAGAAATCCAGGGAAAGATTTAGCCTGAAATAATCTGTCCAAAAATAGTGACTGAAAATTTCTGTTTTGATTGTTACATCTGGTAAGAGAAGCAAGAAGCAGGTCTTTGTGATAAGTTGAAAAAAGGATGGCTTGAAAATATGAGCAAAGGAGTAAGATCATAAAAATGATCTAGCAGACTTCAACAAGAGCCAAACAGAATTTAATGGCAGAATTATCTGCCTAGATTTTGTTCCTGAAAGACACAAGGACAACCTTATGCCATCCCTCTAATATGTCACTGATCATCTCTGGAGCCACTGAACTGAGATTTTTGGGCCTGTGATAAAATTGCTCTCCTATGTTTTAAGTGATCCTATTTCTGTTTTATTTGCTCTTTCTACAAATAAATCACACATCATACTGTCTCTGCCCTTGAAGAGGTCAAAGTGCAGTAAGAACTCAGGTTCACAGTCAGATCATGATAATGTGGGGTGACAAGTGCTGCAGTGGAAGAGTTGACAAGGGTGAAAGGAGTTCAGGAAGAAACTCCCAAGTCTACCAAGGTAATTAGGGACAGTTTCAAGTTGCGACCTGAAGGGAGACTATTGAGGCTCGGCATCTCGAACAGTGGGAAGAGCACATGCAACAGCAGGGAGCTCAGGAAGGAGCACAGTGCATCTGGAGAATTTCCAGGGGCCCCAAGGGGAAGCATGTGCTGTAGAGGCAGGAGAAGATAAAGGATCAGCCAGCATTGACTGGGCCCAAAAACCCTTGTCTGTCAAACCTAAGAGCTGAGGTTTTTTGTTTTTTTTTTTAAAGATTTATTTATTTATGCATATAAGCTGGGGTACAGGCCAGAGGTGTGGGGTGGTGAGAGGATTCACTAGAGACAGAGTGGGAAGCAGAACAGGCAGATCAACCAAAGTACACTGCTGAGGGGAGCAGTGGGCGAGGAAGGAGAGGTCTGCTGCATCATGTGGAAAGCAACCTGGCTGGGTATCGAACTCATGCTGCAGTGGCTCTGGATAGCTTCATAGTGCTGCACTTAACCCATTGCGCCACCAGGAAGGCCCCCTTAAGAGCTAAGGTTTAACCATTCAGGGCCAGAGAGGGATGTAACAGGATTTAAATTTGAGCAGTGACATGACTGAGACTTCAGGATCAAGCACTCAGAGGTGGTGGAGCAGTTATTCAGACCAGAGGTGATGAAGGCCTAAACCAACATAGTCGTAGCAAGGGGATGAATCAGAGATGCTTAGGAGGTTAAGTTCTCATGACCTGAAGTCCAATAAAAGACAGAGGCAAGGGTGTTCCTCTAGTTTCTGTCTTGGATGACTGTATAAAGTTTGAATGAATGCTGACTTATGAAAAGAAACATAAGTAAGTGTTAAAAGAATATAATTTTAAAACTACACAGAACCTAGAGCAAAAAATCCCTAGTAGGGGAAAAGTGGCCTGAGTCTGTTAGTTGAACATAAAGAAATGTTTTTGGACAAAAGTGGAAAAGGATGGTTTGCAGAAAGTAATCTCTGAACAATTCATAATAAGAGCTCTAAGTTGACCACCAGTCTAGCATTTACTAACTCGCCTGTTACACTGCAAACATGCAGAGTAGCCGTATGAAAACATGTATGCTACTTATGAGTTTGAGGATTAAAATATGCTGCAAGATTTTTCAATGTTTAAGGACTGACAAAAGAATATCCTTTTAATCTAAGTTTTCATTTTAGAATGCTAGGCTAACAGGGAGTTCATGAATGAAAAGTATTGATATAACTTATAAACTGAAAGAAGTTTCAGAGTGATATTTTAGTAGAAGAACAGAGTAGATCAGTTTCAAATGGAAATGCTGATGAGAGCCATACATGTCCAATCACAAACAAAGGTTTATTTGTTTTGTTTTGGTTTTTTTTTTTAAGTTCATAGGGTCCCAGTTTTAAAAAAGACCTACTGCTGACAAGCATGTCAGGCAGCTAACACATGTGTCTTTTTGTGTAAGGAGATAGAGACTATGATTTTGAAAAAATAGTGGGATGTTTGTAGATATTTTGCATTTTACAATATTTATTTATCATAGGTGACTTGGATTTTTTTCTTTTGTCTGCCATGTGATTTTTCAACTGGAGGTGTATGATAAATAAATGTATTATGAGTGTGTCACTTTCTTGAATTTATCAGACATTCATCAATCCCTGGGGACCACTGGATCACTCATTTAAAAGAGGATATTACCAATAAACAGCTCCATGGAAGTGGTGCACAGGGCAAGGAATGGGGGAGGGCATGAGCTTCCATGCCCTATCTATGGGTGCCACTCTTCCTGAATTTTCACATGTTGATCAATCTGAAGATCTTGAACTTAAACATTTGCATCAAATTAAAAGAAAACATAAATGAATTATATGCATTTCCCTGGTTAAGTCAGCTATAATGGGTAGTAGAACCTGCAGCCTCTTGCAGGGGTTACAAAAGGAGAAGGAAAAATGGGGTGGTTCATCCCAAGGTAATTCTATAGGATGAGTTTTCGAACTACCATAAACTTTCCAAAATAAAAGGTGATATGGGAGAGAACAAAAGGAAGATGAAGAAAACATCTATTCAAAAGCACTCTTTTTTCTTAAATCCATATGAAAATTGGACTAATGCTGAAGTAAAAAAAAAGCAAATCTCATATTATTCCCCCACATGACATTCCCCCAGAGTAGCTGTCCACTCTAATATCCTCAGTGAAAGTACAAAGTAATTCTCATGAGCTTTCATGATCTGGTTTTTAGTTACCTATTTACTTTTTCATGCTAACGTCCTTACACCTCTGCCTCACACTACACTCCATAAGTGTGCTTTCAGCTCTCAGTACTTGGTTGTACTCACTCACCTTAGGTTTTTCATGAGTGCTTTTGCTCTGCCTTGCACAACTTTTCCCCATTAAATGAGATCATGGGGGTGGGGACAGAAGGAATCTGTATTCTTCAATTAACTCCCCAAATGATTGTGATATTAAGGTTCTAGAATCATGGGTGACACCTCTTATGACAATTTCCTTTTACATCTTACCCCCCTACCCGTTACCCATGCTGTTTGGGCCCTCAGCCCCTTCTCTATAGTTTCTTTCTCTTATCACTCACCACACTGTACCACAGTGCCCTCGCCTGTGATGGCAGGGCCTGTCTCGGCTGTTACTGGCTGTGTGTGAGGTCGAGTCACCTTGGGACTCGAGTCCTGACTCTTCTAGTTTGATGAGGAGAGCCCTAGTTTTTTTCTGTTTTTGTGGCATAAACCTCCTTTACTTTCAAAGTTTCTTAGGTTTTTTTTAATGTTGCCTGTGCCCTGGTACAGGCACAGTTTTTTTTTTTTAAAGATTTATTTATTTATGCATACAAGCTGGGGTACAGGCCAGAGGCGTGGGGCGGCGAGAAGGTTCACCAGAGTAAAGTTTCTTAGTTTGATGATAAATCAAGATTACCCTGGTTACAAGACTGCTCTGATCAAATCCTTTTTAAGTGTGGGAAGATTTTTCGTCATTCACATTGTAACAATTTTACCTTTTTCTCCATAAGCAGGTAAAATTAACAGACTGTGATTATTGCCTAGTATTCTTCATTGCCTATTACTGTAATTTATTACACAAGGGTTTGTGTGTTCCTTTCTCAGAAGATAAACAACACTGAAAAAGAGTAAATCCTGCAACATCCCCAGCATTTTTCTTGGACATTGAACTGGCTTGCTTCTCATCTACTAGAGAATAGGAAAATAAAAGAGCTCTACCCATTGGTGTCTGAAATTAGATAATAAATTTGTGAATGGATACAGTCATTAAGCTTCTCTTCAATCTTATAATAGAGTTAGAATATAGGCCCATTATGTCTGCCCTAGAGAAAAAAATAACACTGCCATAACACCTTGTCTACTTTACCTGGTTGTATCCATGCGGTTTGGCTAAGGTTGTAAGCAAACAGTCTGATTGCTTTCAAGGTCCTTTTCTTCCAGAGTGCAGATCTAGACCACTCCAGGAGTAAGCAATCATACCTCCTGCAGAAGACAGCAAACTTTTGAGCTTTTTTTTTTTTTTAACATTTTCTTGGACATGAAAAAAAGATACAGTAAACTCTCTTTCAACTGATTTCTGCTCTTGAAGTCAAGCTTCTGTCAAATTATAACTAAAATAATCAGTCTAACTTAAAGAGGAATCACTCCTATTATTGATAGGAGATTACATTTAGTAGCTAGAGATTAAAGATTTGCTGAATGAATGAAGCTTTACCTCTTAACTCCCCATGTAGGACTTTATATAGTCTGCCTAGGCATCTGGAAAATGCTATCTTTACATTTTCTTATGATGGGGTCATTGAATACTGTTGTTTCTTTTTTTTTTTTTTAAGAAAGGCCAAAAATGGAGTTGGTCATGCCAGGCCTACCAAGACTTAATACCTAATCTAAATGCAGTTTCAGCTTCTCCTAAAAGTGGAATTTTAAACCAATCAATTTGGGGATTCCTGGTGAGCCTTGTGAGGTGACCTGAAAGACCTCGCCTGCCTTCCTCTAACCAAGGTAGCCTTCCTGATATAACACTTTTTTTTTTTTGCTAACAATTTTATCCCACCCTTTTCCTTATTATAAAGACCTTCCATTCTGTACAATTTTTTTAAAAGATTTATTTTTTATTTTTACATACAAGCTGGGGTACAGGCCAGAGGTGTGGAGCGGCGAGAGGGTTCACCAGAGACAGAGCGGGTAGCAGAACAGGCAGATCAGAAATACACTGCTGAGGGGAGCAGCGGGCAAGGCAGGAGAGGTCTGCCGCGCCATGTGGGATTCTCCCTGGCTGGGCATCGAACTCGCGTTGCTGCTGCTGACAGCTCCACAGCGCAGCGCTTAACCGCTGCACCACCAGGGAGGCCCCCCATTCTGTACAATTTTTTGCAGCACCCTTCTACTTATTAGTTGGGATACTACTTGATTAATGGATCATTTAGTAAGGCCGATTAGATGGTAAATATTAACTCGGTTGGATTTTTGTTATTTAACAATACATATTGTGACTGTGGATGTCTTGGAATCCATTTTCATGTTCAGAATAAAGAGGCTCCTTTTTCTATCCCTTGGATCAGAATGAGGGGACTTATGCTGGGGGTTCTTTCTATTTGCATTAGTGCAACATTAGGTGTAGCATACTTAGTTTAGGGATGCCTTTGATTTTAAGACTAGAAAATGGGGGAAACAGCAGAAAGCTCAGCACTGAATCACTTCTACTTTGAGTTCTAGTTTTCTTCTCCAGTCAGTCTGCTACCACTTACTTTTTAAGAATTCCCAGATAATGGTCTCATGCATTATCTGGGTAGGCCTTTTAATTGCATTCAGTGGGAGACAGAACGTGTTTATTCCATGTTAACTGGACTACTTTCTGGAATAATTATCCTGTAAGTAAACCTCAAAGGTTTTAACTACTTGTATGGTCTACAGTCTATTCCTGAGCCCTTTTTATTCAGTTGATTAATTAGAGCTCAACGCATCTCTCCTTCGGTCACCTTTTCCAGCCCACTAACAGGAATAAACATGGGATGATTTAAAAAAATTTAGTAAGTTCACATGCAATTTTCTCGAATGTGGGCATAAGACACTAATACTAGAGGGAGTTGCTACCTTACTGAACAAGCATGTACTTCAAGACTAATGTGGAGTTTCTAGAAAAAAATTTTCTTCATTTATTGCATATTTCATTTTCAAATGGAAGAAAAACCTGAAAGAACTTAGAGCAGTGGATCTGTCATTGTGAAACTTCATTTTCTAGTAATCTCTAGACTACTAGCCTATATATGCAGACAGGGTTCTTTTTCACGCATTGACTACTGTGCTTGTGCAGTGCTTAGTAGTTAACATTACATAGACCATGTGGCTGATCTTTATTTTGAAGTTTTTTTACAGTTTCAAAATATATCTACAGAGAGGACTTATAATACATTACCCAATTAAAAACAAAAGAGATAACTTCCCTCTCACTCCCCACAGGGCATATCTCTTGGTTGTAAATAAATGCAATAAATGAAATTAGAAACATTTTTCCACATGTGTACAACTACAATCAAAATAGTGTCTTGAATTGTGGGGGGCGGGGAGGGGGGAAGGAGCGTGTGAGAGCAAGCCAACAGAGAGAAAGAGAAAAGGAGAAAGAGAAGATTATACCATTCAGTTCACTGTGTGTCTTTCTCAGGTTTATTGCAATTTCATCTTAAAACAGTAGATGGCTCCTTAGTCTAGAAATGGTTGAGAAAGATATTTTGTAAGAACTGAGTAGAAACACAGTTTAAGTAGGGAAATCTAGAGCTGGGTCCTTTTACTAGAAAAGCAATCTAGACTTCCATTTTGAGGTCAGGCAGTCAGAAACATATTCTCTGAATTTCCCAGAATTGCAGATTTGGTGGTGATGTTGAGGGGGAATCAGAGATGGTAAGGAATCTTAAAATCCATTTTTTTATCCCTTGGTTGTGGGATCAAGCACAGTATTGCTGGAATTCTTGAGGGTCGGGAGATGTTTCAATGAGTACCAGTCAGTAACTGCAACATGAAACAGGAAGAATCACCACTGAATAAGACTTTTTGAAATAGCTGGCAGTTACTATTTGAGAGGAGGAGGAAAACGGGAAAGAGAGTAAGGGATTTGGTATATTAACAAAACAAAACTTCCCCAAGACACTGGATTTATTCTAAATCAAAATAAAGACACTGGGCAGAATCTTTGGCTTTAGTGCCAATGTGAGGATAGAAGTCTTGCTTTGTAAGATTACTTTGTAACAGAAGAAGCTTATAGAACACTAGTTAGCCCCCTTTTGGAAGAGGGAATCAATATAAGTGGTAGTGAAGACTCTTGTATTGCTAGAAATGAACAAAAGGGAGGGTTCTGGAAGAATGGAAGGTGGGACTATACTCAAGGTAATGGAATGTTTTGACCTTAACTTGAGTCATTTACTCTTTATTTGCTTTTCTATTTTGATAACAAACATCTCTCGATCCTCTGCTCTAAAAATTTTCTCTACCTCCTAACTTTTGCTTACTCATGGTTTAGTTTCCTGCATAATTTATGCTTGACTATGGTCTGTCATGATTTTCTTGTCCAATTCCTGCATTAGACCATTTCACTTCAGCTTCATTTTGTTAACTCTCTCTCTCTTCTAGGTTAAAATTCCGGAGGAAGATAATTTGATTAGTTAAGCTTCATTTTTGCCCCAGGCCATGTTTAATTTTGTTAGCCACTTTGTGGATTAACGTGCACTTGGGTCAGGAGCCTACCTTGTACCTGACAAGGTGGAAAATGATATGAAACATGGCTATATAAGGCCAGCTACTTCTGCCTGGTGAGGGATAGAATAGGGGGTCTAGAAGAGTCATAATCTAGATTTGTTGTCATGCATCTAGGGCACTTTAGCATTTGTCTCAGTTTTTTTTTTTCCCCTCTCTTTTTTTTTTTAGTGAATTCAAAAAGTTAGTACTTACTGCGATAGACATGGTTATACACTCCTAGATCTCCCTCCAAGGCAGGACTTACTGCCCACTTGAGATGCGTAGTCAGAAGATGCCTCCTGTATCAGCTTCTTGAGTATTTGCTTGAACTATAATGAACAATTTTGTCCAAAGTCACAATTTTTTTGGGGTACTCTGTGTCAACTGGTGACTCAGTGAGGTGGGGCATAAAAGCATCACTGTTTTACCCCAGTGGGGAGGATCATTCTGATAGGTGATATTTGCTCTGGAACTCTTTGTCACACAAGGGGTTTGTTAGCTCTGCAGCACAATTTGACAGCTTTTGCCCAATCTGCTTTCTTAATCTTCCCTTCACAGGTGTTTATCTACATTAAACATCCTGCACCCAAAATTCCAACTCAGCATCTACTTCCAGAGAACTTAACTGGTGTTGAATGGCAGTAGGAATGATCTGAAAAATAATGATAAAATGGGATTTGGAGCTGGATCACATACTACCAGGCTAGCAAAGGGGACCTTATTACTGGATGTATGTACCTGGAACACAGACAACATCTGACACTTGCTAAAAATCACCAGTGGTGAATTGGTAGGGTGCATAAGCAGGGAATGTACTTACAGATGAAATGTATCAAGTATGTGAAAATTATGGAAAAACAATAAATATAGGGAAAAAAGGATTGTGTGATTGTTGTGAAGAACTATTGATGCTCTACACAAAGAAAAGGAACATCTGAGTGTAAGTAATGTACTCTTGAAAGTGAGCTAAGAGCCACAGTGCCTCTTTGGTTACATACATAGACGTTCTACTTATGTCCCATGCATGTTATTATGGTTACATATTCCTCAGATCATGGACAATAATCTTGTATCACTCAAATCTGTGGTGTTCTTAGAGGACAGTGATTAGGAGAGGAGGGAGCAAAAGTTATACACTAAATTGTAATTAAGATTTGGAATTGTTCATCATTTCACTGGTCTTCATTTATTCAATTGTTCCAGATATCTCACCTACATGACTTTTGTATTTCTCTTTATGGATCATTCTCAGCAGATTAGAAACACGGTTTCTTCCATCTGAAAAAATAAACCTCTTAATTTCATTTTCCCTGCCAATTCTCACCCCATTTCTTTGCTTTTATTAGCAAACTAAAAGGGTTTCAACTTTTATTGTTTACAATTCTTCCAACTTCACTTAAACTCACTCCACTCAGGCTTTTCTTGTTCCTATCACTCTAGGGAAACCACTCTCTGTAGGGCTTCAATAACTTCTACATTGCAAAATTCAGTGATTATTTTTCAATCTTTATCTTACTTGCAGAGCAGCAGCACATGACATAGTTGATTACTCCTCCTCTTTGATATGTGTTGTTCACCTGGCTTCTGCAAACACTTGACTTTTTATTTTTATTTCCTGCTTAGTCAGCTTTGCTACTTTGTCCTGGTCTTTCCAATCTTTCAATCTTTGGAAAATTCAGTTCTTAGCCTGCTTTTCTGCCACAGAGAAGAAATTGTTGCATTGTGAAGATGCCATGTCAAAAAATTCAGTTCTTATTAGATTATTTTTTTATCTGAACATTACATAAGCATTTGCAATAAAAAAGTAAGACCCCAAAACCCAGACTTTCACTTCTACTCTCCTTAGTCTGGAAACTATGTCTATACTGTAGGTGTTTATCAGAAACATACCTGAATTTATGGATATATAAACAAAGGAAACCATCTTTTTAAATAAAAAATTTTTAACCTATACATGATAGGACAACACAGTATTTCATTTCTTTATATGAGTCATAATTTATATAATCATAGATTTTTATATTGTGTCAATTTTTACTACAAATGTTACTATGACTAGCCTTATAAAAGCAGTTTATGCACACATGTAAACATAACTGTAGGATATATTTATACAGTTGAAGTTGATGATTTATAGAACACATATATAATTAGTTGTCATTATTAGTAGAATTAGTATTTGTGAATTTACTTGATAAAATTTATTTGTAATTCTAAAATCAATACTTATGTTCTCATACTCATTCATGGACACCTCCAGAGCGCAAAAAATTCAAACTGTCTGATATGCACGTTCCCAGCTGAGGTTGAACAAGGTGATGCTCTGCTTTCTAGTTTCAACTCTCACAAGGGAAATAAGCATTCGTTTTGAGGTTTATTTTGTGCCACATTTTTCTTATTTTTGTGTTTTTTTGTTGGTAACTTTGCTGTTTAAAATGTCTCCCAAGCATAGTGCTGAAGTGCTGTCGATTTTTCCTAAGCACAAGAAGGCTTTACTGTGCCTTAAGGAGAAAATAGGTGTAATATGCTTCATCTGAGCATGAGTTATTAGTTATAGTCCTACTGGCCATGAGTTCAGTGCTGATGAATCAGCCGTATATATCAAATAAAGCATCTTTAATAAGAAGCCCATATAAAACAAGATTACACATTGATCAGTTGATGAAAATGTGACTAGAGACTTGTGGTAACCTAATTCTTTATTTTTCCTAGGAGAAATGATTCAGTACTTGCTAATTCCAATGTTTTGGCAACTTTATAGACCATAACCACCATAATGAGAATTGACTGCATTTACAGTTTTGATAATCACAAAGCTTCCAAGGCATCTGTAGCAGTTTACACACTAGCCAACAATGTAAACGTGGCTATTTATTCACACCTTCACAGTAGTGTGTATAAGGAAACTTAGATTTTTAGATTCAAAAAACATATCTTACAAAATGGTATTTTAACATACGCATCTTTAATTGTATATATTTTCATTTGTGTGTGTATGCATGCACATGCGTGTGTGAATGGTTCGCTCATATTCTCTTCCCATGTTAAGAACTAGGTTGTACATTACCAAGGATACTTAAGTATTGATAGAACTTATCCTTTAGGGGCCTCCCTGGTGGCGCAGCGGTTAAGCACTGTGCTGCGGAGCTGTCGGCAGCGGTGATGCGAGTTTGACGCCCGGCCGGGGAGAATCCCACATGGCGCGGCAGACCTCTCCTGCCTCGCCCGCTCCTGCCTCGCCCGCTGCTCCCCTCAGCAGTGTATTTCTGATCTGCCTGTTCTGCTCCCCGCTCTGTCTCTGGTGAACCCTCTCGCCGCCCCACACTTCTGGTCTGTACCCCAGCTTGTATGTATAAATAAATAAATATTTAAAACAAACAAACAAACAAAAAAACTTATCCTTTGACTGTCATATTTGTTGGAAACTTCTCAATATGTTATTTATCATTTAATTTTAACTTGCCTTGTTGTTTTATCATTAAAAACTTCTCAAGTTTTTATATAATGACATTTATCAATTTTTTTCTAACTAAATTTAAAAAATTCTTCCACATTTTCCTCTTCTTCATTTAAATTTCATAGTTTTGCAATAAATATTTGATTCTTCTGAAATCTGTTGGGTAGCAGGTCAGTTTTACTTTTTGTTTTAAATGACTAGTCTTAAATAATCACTTAAAAAACAAAGCTGTTCTAGGTGTCATACTTGTTTGATGTGTTAAATTCTCACATATATACTTAAAACTGCTATTTAGTACAACAGAGTCCAAATTTTGTAAAGTATACTTGAATAAAAATGACCAAGAAAAAAATATACCAATATATTTATGCCAAATGAATGAAGTGGAGTCTATACAGTGAGTCTAATTGGCTGGTCTATGTTGTTTCCAAATGTTTTAACCGATTATTTCTGTGCAAATTGTGAAACCAGTAGAAAATTAATATCAGATGGTGCTTCAATTCTTAGGTCTCTCAGTTGAAAACAAAGCAGAAATGTTCTAAATTTGTTGTTAAAAAAATGTGAATTTTCTCTGTGTTGTACATCTGACTGGTCACTCTATAGTGAAATAGTTCAGCACTATAATCCTAGTGTAACATTCAAATCGTTCTCTAGTTAAATCTCACATTGTTTGGAAATGTTAGTTTATTACTCAAAAACCCATGCTAAACTACAAGGCAGATAATAGCCTACTAAATATAACAGATCCACATATCCCTGTAATTCCACAAATTAATGGTTTCATATAAAGAGAGAACTCCTACTATGGTCAAGAAATCCAAATTTGTTATTTCTGCACGGTTCTCCTAAAACCAAGTCCTTAAGGAGGTGACGGAGATGAGTGATGTTGAACACTAACAACTAACAACTGTTCAATTAAAAGAATTAACTGGGTAATTTTTATTCAGTTTTTTCTGTGTGGCATTAAAGTTTCACAGTTCCTTAAATAGCAATGTGACACCATCCTTGGGGGACATTTAAGAGTTACCCTCCTACTCCCCAAACCCAGAACCAAACCGCAAAGAAAGCAGTAACAGAAGTAAGGTCTTTTGGAAGGTTTTACAGAGAGGTTTCCTCAGAAATGAGGTTAGCAATATTTTAATTCATTTTTGCTGAGCAGCTATAGTTTTGTGGTAAGTCAAATTTTCCATTTACTTGGTGATCTCTATTTTCACCAGTAAATACAATTCATCAGCCTAAGGGGCTTCGCTGTTAACAATTTGGAGGAAGGATTACTATGTAGCTCTCTTTCCCAAACAACTTCTGTTTTGAAAGGTGAATATGTTCAGCAGATTCTGGTTAATTTTTGTGCCAGATTTGACGGGATACAATTATATACCAAAACTTCTCAATTGGAGATCTGGAGGTTCCTTGTGATTTTAATGGTAGCATCTTCACTTGCCTTATCATTATACATATCATAAGGAAATCATAGATTGACTTTTTCCCTCAATTTAAAAATTAATTTGAGTCATCTACTGGGCCTGTTAATAATCTCTCAGTAGTTGCTAGAGGTATTTAGTGTTGAGGGTATTGACTGAATCTATATAATGACTGATATGCTATCTTTTCAAGTTCTCTGAATATTGGATGGAGAGATGGAAATCTTTTTAAAAGTCATTCCACCAAACTATATTTCATGGTTTTTGGTGAAGAATATTTTACCGATTGAAGGTAGTGCACATTCTTTTAAGAGCAGTATGTGCATAGTGTTAAATGTACCTATTTTGTTTAAGAAACTGCTCCAAATCTGGTGGTTTAAAATAATTTACTATTACCTCATGGTTCTGCCCACTGATTGTGCTGGACAACTGATCATTTGGATAATTTTGACTTGCAATCTTTCATGCAGTTGCAGTCAGATGGTGGGTGGGACTGAAGTCAGCTGAAAGTTTTACTGGACTGGGCATTCGGGATGGTTCCTTTTCTCGTATGTCCAGTTCTTCACTGGGTTGACTGGAACAGCTAGGCACTGGTGAGGCAAACCTCTTTCTGGGCAGATTGATAAAATCAGGAGATATGGTTTAATCCTTTTCTAGGAAATTGCTTCTGATCTATAAATCATTTCAATCCTGCTCCCCCCACCCCTTTGTTTTGTGCACACAGAAACCGGAACCTACTCTCAAAATGCATTGCAGAAGAAGGCACTCTAGAAAGGCACTATGCAATGTCTTTTTTTGTTTTTTTCAAATGGCATGCACAATTTTTTTTCCACTAATACTGCAAACTCAAGTTCTTGGCACAATGCTATTCAATGTTTAGAGATCTGTATCTCTGTTTCACAAAGAATTAACAAAAGCTTCTCATGGACTGCAGATGGACCTATTCTCCAAAACTTTGTCTAAAAATAAAAACCATGTACTAACTTTCCCTTAGGTATACTGTTGGCAGTTAGATTTTACCTGTGTTGAACTTATTTTTTTTCATATGCAGTTTTTATTAATTGTCTCAATTTTTGCCTGTAAAGAACGGTATCTTTGCCAATTACTTGTTTTCTCTAGATCTTGAAGTTTAGATTATTCCCACTCTTTTGAGACTCATGAGCTTTTGAAATATCACTGAAAAGCACTCCATGGTTTTCACTCTAATTTTTTCTTCATGACACAAAGACAATTGTGACCTTGAAGAATTAAAAAAATTAGATAGAAATATGCTGCATTATAATGCAGTATTGATATTGTGTCCTGGCCAGTTTTGAGCCATCTTGAAGGAAGGATTTTTGTTTTTTTATGTATTTATTTTTATATTAATTAATTTTCTATTTTCTTAAATTGTTGTTCATTTTTGTATAATATTTGATTTCTCCCCTCAGGCATAGGCCCCACAATTCTCCCACCACTACAGCACTGGAGAACCATTGCCCTAGTCCCTTGTGCTCTTCTGACTTCTCCTTCCCTCTCTGCCGCTGTACACCTCAGATCTATGATTTATCTGCAGGAAGGACTTCTCTATGAATTAAGCTACATGTTTTACCTTTAGGCTGATCATGTCACCTTTGCTGTTTTATATGGTATCCAGCACCTTTTGTTTTATATGGTACCCAGCATATCTAATTTTAACAGCTGAAAGTTTAAGGCCCTTCACTAGAAAGAAAAATGATACTTCATCTGCATCTATGCTTTGTCAAATGTGGGAGCACATGTGATAAGAAATGTTTATTAAAAAAAATGAAAATTTCCAAGGACTCATTCCTAAATTAGTCTGTGATAATCACTTTTTTTTTCCTAGTTCATCTGGTTAAAAATTAAAACAAATGTTTTTAAACACCTGTGCTGTGCCAAAGACATGTTAGCTATACTTTTCTGTGATCCACATTTCCTTGCATACATGATTTAACAGTTAGGTAAAGTAGCAATATTTATAAAAACTGTCTCTGAATGATAAGATATTGCTAGTTCACCAACGGTTTTAAACACAGGCTCTGGATAGAGGCAGATGCTCTGTGACTCCTTCATTTAATAATCATCTGACCTTGAGCTGGGTACGTTATCTCTCTAGGACTCCATTTCTTCATCTGTGAATTGGGAATAATGAGTTCTTATCAAATAAACCAAGATATGTGAGTGTACCAAATATCTTCACTTCAGATCCACTCCCCACTTTACTCTGTTTTCTTTCCCTGGTGGCTGAGCTGCAAGAGCTACAAGAGTCTCCTTTGTTTCTGGCCCCATTTGGTTTGGTCCAAAAGGAATCCAGACAAAAGGTCAGAGAGAGAGCAGGGGATGAGTTAGGGACTCATACTGAACACTTTGCCCTGCAGCTTTCCCTACTACTGTATTTCTCCCTAGAAACTTGCTACAATACTCTCATTCTGTGTTCTGGGAAACTGTGCTTCCCTCTCTCCTTTAGACCCAAGGATAGGTAAGTAACATCATTACTAGCTCCAGCGTACAGCATTATCTCTGCCACATGTTAGCACTTTGTCACAACTTTGTAAATAATCCTATTACAAAATATGTATAGGTCACTCTTTATTTGACTACATCTTCTATTTTCTTTGATTGTCTTTTATTGATGTCCCACATTTGCTGCCATGCCCTCCTGCCAGTAATCCAACTGTACTTCCCAAGTTTCTCTCTGTATTTTTCATAGGTGAGGAAAAATAGGACCTAAGAGCCAAGGGGAGACTTTAAATCCTAGAATGTTTCTCTCAGGACTGAAAACTGAAGACTAAAATCAATCTTGATTTATGGTAGACTGCAGTGATGCACTGTGAATTTTAAAAGATGCCAGCATCTGCAGTGGTCAAATTCTAGGTCTCAAAATTAGAATCTCATATGATGTGCTGTGCTTTTCCTAAGAGAACTTCAGATGGCTCATGGTCTTACTCCTTCTTCCAAATGGCCTTCAGTCACTCATTATTGAGTAGTGACTCACTTTGCCCCTGTTTATGCTTAAGCACATCAGACGGCAGCTCTCTTTTTAAGTTATGATCTAAAGGGCAACCCGTTTCTAGAGTGATGCTGGAACACACACCTTTGCAGAGCTTCTCAAATGTGTGAGATTACATTGGGCACTAATCTGGGCCTGACATTTGAGATAAGAGTGTATCTCTAGGTGTCCAGGTCCTCAATAGGGTTTATAAATAACCCCCTTTTTCTTTATGTTTTTGTTTAGTAATAAAGAAACATTAAATTTTAGTGGATGGAGTTAACAATGTAACAGTATAGGAGAAGGACCAGTAAGTAGACACTTAAAAATTCCAATCAGCTGCTACCTTTAACTTAGTCTTAGCGCCTGCGGCTTACAATTCCCAACTAGAGACCTCATTAAATTTTATTTCATTTAATTAATAATGAAAAAGCAGATAGTTCATTCTTTATTATCTCCCTGCTGTCTTACTTATGACATTTAATCTGGTATCACATAATTCTGAAAGTAAATATCATTAGGCAAAAATTCATTATTACTGTAATGCTCTGACAATATTCTACTAATTTTGTTTCACTGAACTGTCACCAAAGATATCTAGTTTGCCATATTTTTGGATGTAAGCCACAGATACATATGTGTAATCTTTGAGGAGACTCTAACTCTGAATGTATGGCATATGCTCCAATAAGAGTATAAAAGAAAACTAGCAAAGATGATATTTACCCAAGTCAAAAATCCTTCCATTAAAATGGAAAAACAGAAAATTGACATATATCTTTCAAAATAGTGTACTTTAAAATATTAAAAATAGAAACCACATAGGCACATTAAAAGGTTCTTGCATTCTAGCATTTGATTCATAGTTGACTTGTAAACTACTCAATAACTCCAGACTATGATGTAATATACATAAAGGGAGAAATACCATATGTATATATGTACATCAATTTTCCAAATAGCAAAATGGAGCAAAAAGATGTATCCCCAGATATTATCACCTAATGATTTCATGTGAATAGATTTACAAATCCAAGATATTCCATTGACTTAGAAAATAAATGCTGTTTTTAGAAAAAAAGCAATTCTTTTAAAGAATAACCTGTCTGATCTCACCCCTGGGTTTAACACACCACCAACTCACTGCTCTGTGGGGCAAGCAGAATCTTTAGAATGTTCATAATCATAATCATAAATAGCTAATTACTGCTCCATGAAACTTAATGGCATCTAAGTATTTACATTATACCCTCATGTATATTATACAAATACACTTGAGAGGGACAATATGATCAAGAAATGGCCACAGGAGATATACTTTCTTTAAACTTCATTTTGGGGAAAAAAGACATTTGATTTGAGGGGGAAAGGGCTGTTTCCATTTGGGTTAAGCAGTTGAGCCAGGGAGGGCAGGGACATGAGCCTCTAGAGAGCCTGAAGCCTTTCACCCACCCCAGCAATAGCTTTCTATTCAGCTTCTCCAGCTGAGGAAAAGAGCCCTTCATCCTGGCCAAAAGCTTACCAGGAGGAAACATAAAGGCATGGCCCAAATTACAGCTCATCTAGAACTAAACATTCTGGACACTAATGACTATAAGCACAATTTTATAATTAACTAATGCTATCTGCTAGAATGACCAGTGTGTCACAATAAATCACTGCAGGTACAAAAGTGACCAGAATGTGGCTTCATGAGGGCAGGGGTTTACAAGTCTTATATTCACTGTTGAATTCCCAGGTCCTAGAATATTGTAAATGTTCTCTCTATATTTGAAGGCTGAATCTCTACATCATACATAATAACTGGTCTGGTCCAACTGAGTGGTTTTTATGCAATGTCTACTTTGTAAATAATGTGTTTGATCTCTATACATGAAAAAAACTGAGATAGGATGATCACCCAGCAATTTCAGACACACACACATACATTGAGTGTATGTTACTTCAGTTAATTGCTTTGAAATTAATGTTACAATTTCTATAATGCATAATATAGTTTCACTTGTATTAAGCCTAAGGTACTGCATAAAAGTGTCTACGAAGTTGTACGCACCTTTAAAAATATTGTGATAAGGGCAAAACATGGAATCTAATCTGACAAAAACTTCAGTGTATGCATGCTGTGATGTTTGTAACTATAGACAGGGTTGTACAGCAGATCTCTAGAACCTAATCATCTTTCACAACTGAATATTGATGCTCATTGAAAAGTAATGCACCCACTCCTCGTCCCCATCCCTTAGCAACCACCATTCTACTCTGCTTGTATGAGTTTGGCCATTTTAGACACCCCATATAAGTGGAATCATGAAGTACTTGTCCATCTGTGACTGACTTACTTCACTAAGCACAATGTCCTCAAAGTTCATCTACATTGTCACATTTGGCAGGATTTCCTTTTTTTTTTTAAAGGCACCTTTAGGTCTTGATAGAACCCGTTCATATCTTCAAAAGCCTGTTATCTTGCCATGAGCAACTATTCATAGATTTCTTAATTTTTTTCCCCAATAGGCTAAATATCTTCTTTAAGTTATATTTATAATTAAGTGTAAATACAAATAAATGTGCTACAATTTTTAAATTAACTAATGCATTTTGTTAGAATGGAATATAGGACATAAGCTGTAGCCAAAATAGTGATCATAATACCATTCATTTAATGCTAATATGTACCAGGTCCTGGGTTAAAAGCTTTTCATGCATTTAAAAAGCTTTAATCCTCATGACAATTATATGAAGAAAATATGGTTATCCTCATTTTATAGATGAAGAAAATTAGGTTTACCAAAATTACACATTCAAGAAAGTAAAGCTTATATGTGTTATTATACATAATATATGTGATGCGTTTGCACTCTAAATTAACTCATCGTTAATTTAGAGGACCAGTGCTGCTCAAGCAGCAGGTCTAAACGATTTGTTACAGTTCTAAAAGGGGATAAGAAGCTTGTGCTGGACAAAAGCCAACTCAAAATGGATAAAAGACCTGGACGTAAGACCTAAACCCATAAAATTTATAGAAGAAAATACAGGCAAAACTCTACAGGATATACATCTCAGCAAAATCCTTAAAGACACATCCCCCAAAGCAAAGGAAGTGAAGGACAAAATAAACAGATTGGATTACATCAAAATAAAAAGCTTCTGTACAGCAAAAGAGAAATTAACCAAAACTAACAGACACCCTACCAACTGGGAAAAGATCTTCGCACACAATACAACCGATAAAGGACTGGTAACAAAAATTTACAAGGAATTCACACAACTCAACAAAAACAAAGCCAATAATGCAGTCAAAAAATGGGGAGAAGAGCTGAAAAGGCACTTCTCCAAAAAAGAAAACCAAATGGCCAACAGATACATGAAAAATTGTTCAACATCACTTATAATCAAGGAAACGCAAACCAAAATCACAATGAGATACCCCTCACACCTGTAAGGATGGCACACATTAAAAATACAGGCAACAACAAATGCTGGAAAGGATGTGGAGAAAAAGGAACTCTTCTGCATTGCTGGTGGGAATGTGAACTAGTTCAACCACTATGGAAAGCTGTATGGCGATTCTTCAAACTGCTAAAAATGGAGCTTCCATATGACCCAATGATACCACTTTTGGGAATCTACCCAAAGGACACAAAAACACTAATCCAAAAGGATGCATGCACCCGTATGTTCATTGCAGCACTGTTCACAATAGCAAAGGTATGGAAACAACCCAGATGTCCAAAAATAGATGATTGGATCAAGAAGATTTGGTACATATACACAATGGAATACTATTCAGCATTCAAAGAAGATAAACACATGCAATTTGCAGTGACATGGATGGAATTAGAGGGGATCACATTCAGCGAAACAAGCCAGAAAGAAAGAGAAAAGTATCAAATGGTTTCACTCATAACAGGACTATAGGGAAACCAAATAGGAGAGAGACAGTGGAGGGGAGGATAAGGGCACAAAATGGAGTAGAAAAGAACACAAGGGACCATGAAGATGGATCACGGGTGAACTGGTGGTGGGTTACCGAAGCGGAATACAAAATGTAAAAGATATAAATAACAGTAAAAAATATATATATATATTAAAAAAAAAGAAGCTTGTGCTGGAAAGTAAATAAAATGAATCACAATTAATTTTCCCATTAATGTATCAGAATTGTTAACTAGAAGGTGTCTTATTATTCATACTACAGTAACAAAAATTTCTATCCAAAATGTTTGCCAAGCATTGCAGTTTGCTTAGGGACATAGTTTATTTACATTTTCATGCAATGCCTCTCTGTGCAGAGACCACTAGTCAACAATTTGTGTTCCAGCAGGGATCTGCAGGGCACACTTTGAGTAGCACTGTACCTGTGCTTTAACAAATAAATACCTAACTCTCAATGAACACAGAGTACAAGCTGCACTCAAAGAATCTGAATTTTTGTGTGAAATCTTCAATCCCTTCTTTCACCAATCAAAAAATTAATACCTGCTCAGGTTACATAATGTACAAGGCACTACAATAGAAAATAAGTGGAGGGATTAAAAAATCAGGATTTGATAAGAATGGGACATCATCAATGTTAACTAATGCCTTGGTGGTTAATAATACTGCAATATACAAATGTATCAGATCAGCATGTAATAAATACATCTGTAACTTACGGAATATTATGTCAATTACATTTCAATAACATAAATTAAATAAAAAATATCTGGGTCCTTCCTCACTTCAGGAAGTTTACCATCTAGTGGAGAGAAGAACTATTGCAAAAACAAAAACAAAAAATCAAAAACCAAAACACCCTAACACAATACTTAAGCATTAATGGTAAAGGCCAAATAAGTGATGTGGATCAAAACGGCAAACACGGGCCTCCCTGGTGGCGCAGTGGTTAAGTGTTGCGCTGTGGAACTGTCGGCAGCAGCCATGCAAGTTCGACGCCGAGCCAGGGAGATTGCCACATGGTGCGGCAGACCTCTCCTGCCTCGGCCGCTGCTCCCCTCAGCAGTGTATTTCTGATCTGCCTGTTCTTCTCCCCATTCTGTCTCTGGTGGACCCTCTCGTCACCCAATACCTCTGGCCTGTACCCCAGCTTGTATGTATAAACAAATAAATCTTTGAAAAAAAAATCTTAAAAAAAAACCAAAACCGGCAAACACATGCAGCCACATGAGGGAGCTTGGAGTGATCCCGCAAAGTCACATGGTAGAGAAAAAATATAATCAGTTTCTTTAATGATGAAACACTCTACATGGTCTGGGAAATGTGCAAAGGCAGAAAAAATGAGCACATTCCCAGGAAAGTGAGGAAAAGTAATTAAGGGAAGCGAAGAACTTGAAGTGAAGAGGGAGAAGTAGACTAGAAAGATAGACTTTCCTTCAGGGAAATGAGGTGCAGATGCTTAATAAGCATATTGAGTTTCTTAAAGGAAAGCTATTCATGCTGAAGGCTAACTGCCTTAATAAGTAAACAAGAACTTGGGTCGAGACCATGCTTCCTATTTTTAGTATGCAAGGGTGTATTTTTTTTTTTTTTGCATAATCCTGACTTTGCATGGATTGTCATAAATACCCTGCAGGTTGATGTGTGAAGGATGGGACATTTTATGTATGGACAACCTCTAAAATGTCTTACATGGAAAATAATGCATATATTCATAGCCACTAGAAATATCTGATGCTGGGTTTAGGCTTACATAAATGAGTTTTCCTAGGAAAGCTTTAGTAAGTAATATCCTGCTATACATTCCAGAAATAATCAGTTTCCATTTTATTCTCCAATTTTATGTGGTGAGTTAAAGTTGAGAAAGCTCCCCAAACCATACACATTTATTGCAGAAAAAAATAACTTACTAGGAATAAGTATTATTTATGATTAAATATACATTTCCTCTCGGGTCAGCCCTTTTCTCACCTTCACTTTTTATTTTTACAAAATGCTAGATATACGAATTCATAAATTCAAACTATGAAAGACAATGGTTGAATGTAAATTCTTTTCCATTACAAAGTTCAAAGGCCCATTATTATCCTAATTCACAATGTAACCATTCAGGGAATATGTAAATGGATCATTATACCTGTATCTCCAAGCAATTTGTATAGTATAAGAAAAGTCTGTAACTCACCATATTTAAACCTGTGTAAAAAACTCACAAACATTTACTGAAAGATTTAATGGCCTAGATTATTTCACGGTAGGCGGGAAATAAACTGCTAGAAGACTCATTAGCATGCCAATAATTTCACCAAGTTTTAGAAAGCAGTTGAGGTGAAATCAAGATGAGATATGTTTGCATTTTCACTTAGAATGATAAACTGACATTTGCCTAACATTTCCAAATGAATCTGCACATCTTTCCCACAAACATTTATTTTCATATTAGTTGCTTCTCATTCCCAGATATACTCTTAAGTAATTAGAGTTAACACCACATGAAGCCTGAAGAATTTGTTCAAGAAGTTAGCGACACCAGAGGAGGACAGGAAGCTCCTATCAGATATAATTACACACAGTGGGATAGAGACACCTGGCCAGAGGCACAGGTTACATCATAATAAGGAATCTGTGAGGAGGAGTTTGAGTCAGTTAGGCACAGGGAAGATTTTTGTGAGAAAGCACAATGAAAGAGGAGAAAAGAGATCAGAATGACAAATTACAATCAGGAATCTGAGCGCACACAGGAGAGAGGGCTTGCTAGTTTTTACCAAAATTTAAGAATTGATGGGATGAGATGAAAGAAGTTAGGACTTCTGGAGTTAATGAGAGGAATTTAGTGTCTAGCCTAAAAGTGGGCCTTGATGGCCAGATTTTCTCACAATGGGACTAAAATAAAGCTATGTGTGCAGTCAGAGGTGTAGCTTTACTGAGGTTTTCTGTTTACCCATGTGTATCTGTATGTATTTTTCCCTAAAGAAAGGACTTATTGTCTAAATTTCCATCTTTTTCCAGCATCTTCCATTAGTGAACTTTCCATAAAAATAGGGATTCAGTAGGTTCCTTGGGGTCAAAATGCAGAAGGAAAGATTTTCTAATTTAGAGTTGTGGGTAAAGCTTCCATAAAGCTTATGACTCTGCTTTCTTTCTCCCATTTTTGCTGTCAATTGAGTTTCACTTCGCCTGCAGAGAAATTTTTTTCATAAGCAGTTGCTTTTCTATAAGATGGAATAACACATTTGACAGCACTTTTTGTGCCCGATCATTAATTTATTTTATTCACTGTGGTTGCAAAGATTAAAACCAACTCCCCAATGCATTTGTAGACGCTCATAGAATTCAATTTGAATTCAGCATTAATTAATATGCCATTAAGCATGTTTTTTTCCCTGACACTGCATGATATTAAATCCTTTTAAACTTTTAGTTGTTCTTAGTAATTTACACTGTTTGAAAATAATTTGCTGTGACATAGTAGTCACAAGTCAAATCTATAGATGACTTAACTCAATGTATTCTAAATCATAATTCTTCTCCCATTAATATATCAGAGTTGTCAACTAGAAGATGTCTGTTATCCTTCCTACAGTAACAGAATTTCTATTATGGTTTTGTCTCAAAACTTCATACAAAATATTTTTTTATCTGCTTAATTGTTTCATTCCTTGTGAGAGAGGTCTTGCCATTGTGGAAATTAAATGAGATAGTCCAGAAATCCTATTGCAGAGTAGCAGTTGAAATAAGAATGTGTGATGGTGGTAGGAGAACTATGGGACTACACCTGAGGGAAGAAATCAAATATCGTACAAAAATTAACAATGATATAAGAAAAAAAATATGATACTAAATTATTTGTTCTTAGTATGGGAAAGAAAAAAAAGTATATAAAGAGTTGATAAATAATGTTCTGATTTTTAACCAGAGTCTAATATTTTTCTGTTATCATAAACCACCTAGTTTTAAAATTCAGAACATCTATATGTGGCATTAGTTCATAGAAGTTTTTTGTGAAGGTCAATTCTGGCTGAGTATTTATGGCATGTGTTTATGCTTTTTGTCTAGGAAACCAGTAATGGAGATAAGTAGTTTTATCACTGTGTTCTGTGAAAAGCAGCACTCAACTAGATGACATTGGCTGTTATATTCAAAAAAATAAATGCATGTCCACACCTGAGTTGGAGAGTGAGCAGATTAATGGTGGCATATAATATGAACAGCACTCACGTAGGCAGCTTCTGTTTCAGTCCCACTCAGAAAAAGGAAAAAGAAAGCCCTACAAACCCTTTTTGTCTGTTCTTTCTCAGAGCAAATAATTCTTTTTAAAATGACCTCCCATTTTATAGAAGCATAAACCCATAACTGTCACATCCAAAACAGATCATACATACTAAGTGTAAGATTATATGCAAGTCAGTCAGTGTTTCATAGTGAGACTACAAAGATATGCCGGGTATTCCATAATTGCTTCTGTAACAAGGAAATGAAGAAATGCTAAAACAAATGTGAAGGAACTGTTGCATGGTTTACCTACACCACCTGTACTATATATATGCTATACCACACTAGAAATTGTTATACCTATTAAACAAGTGCTTAATATATTTCATAATCCACCTAATTGGCAGCAATTCCTCCATCACACTCAAATCTAAGGATTAAAATGTTGACAGTTTTATATATGTTTCCATTACTAAATATAAACTGCAAAAGAAGATTCATTAAAATATATAATCCTTACACTGTAGGCTCCCATTTTAAACTTTTTAGGTTTAAAATAGGAGACATCTTTGGGATGCTCCAAGTTGGAGAACTTCCAAGATTGATTTTTAAAGATCAAGCAAATAAATACTCTGAATTGTATTCATGTCTCAAGACAATCACTACTTGCCAGAGTCCTTTAATCAGCTGCCTTTATAAAAGCAAAGAAAAAGGAGGAAAAACAAGCGTTGTTTTTACATTATTCTTAGATACTTTTGCTTTCATGCCTGGAGTAATTAAATGAGGACCACACTTTTTTATAACTATGGAAAGATGGAAAGAGAGCAGGTGGCCTACTGGGAATTTTGAGCAATCTCAGCCTCAACTTCTGTAACCTCTGTGCAGTCAGATACAGAGGAGATGGTCAGTGGGATGCAGGGTTCCCTCAGACTTGACTATGAACTAGAGGAAGAGGCCTGTCTGGGTGTCTACATTGATGAGTATGAATGAAGAGAAACATCCAGCCTGGTCAGTACAGTGTCTACACTGAAAATGTGTTCAGGTGATCAGTTTGAATAGTCCTTATTTCCAGATTTCACAAGATTATTGGATGTTGGGGTAGCCACTGATTGAAAATGAAGTAGCCATTGAGGAAATCTCTTAGTCTGGAATGTTTTCAGATCATTTTAAAGTAGACATGTAACACATTAAGCATTCCTCATTGAGAACAGTCCTGGATGCCCGACTCCATAGACAAGAGAATTTTAAGTTCATCATCCCATACATCTAACTTAAAACCATAATTATTTGAACCCAGATGAAGAGAGGATAAGGAGTTGTAGTAATTTTATTTCTCGCTTCATCATCTAATGAAGGGTACTGCATTTTGTTTTGAGAGTTGCAAAAAAAAAAAAAAAACGCACATTGATTCCTCCCAGGTTCTCTTATTTGCCTTCTCCAGACTGTAAGTTCTTCAGTGTAAAAGATCACAGTGCCACAAAATTGCTTTGTCCTTGTCCTTAAGAAAGACATCTTTCATGAAAAAATGCAATGGAAACTGTGCCTTCAGCAACTGTCTCTATTGAATTTCAAAGAGCTTTGGGGCGAAAGGTGTTTCAGTCTCTTGTGAAGTTTGGATGATGGATTCAATGGGTAGTGCTAGCGCTGGCTAGTGCTGCTGAATTCATGGTTCCAAGTACCACGGCATTATCTTTTGTAGCCCAGACAGTATCACAATTGGTTGAGAAATAATCACATACATTGCCTCTTTTTAAACTTGTCCGGGCATTTCGGCAACACAAACTATTCCCCTTCATTTGGTCCTAAATGACAAATTGACTGGGGAAAATACAAGGGAGCACTAAAGAAATTTATCACAAATTACTGCAGGGAATTGAATTTGTGGCTCACCTGAAATAGATAACCACTTCTATTTAACAGGCTATAAAGAGATATCAGATGGCATTGTGATGTATGTTCTTTAGGATGACCTTTGGCAGGCTATGGTGGGTCCTGAGGCATTTGAGGCCACGATTAATAGTATTGCTTTCTGTTAACATTCTCCATGAATCAGATGAGTCAAGAGGTTGGTTTCTTATCTAATGGATTTTGTGTGCACTTATTTTGTCTATTGCAGCAGTACCATCAAATGAACAATGATTTTTGGGGAAAGAAGGGATAGGGATATTTGAATGCCAATTATATATTGATGATAATTAATGGTGATTGCATTTCACATTCAGATAGACCTACTATGCTACTTTCTGTATTTTGTAGTTTGGTGTGTAACTTGAACTTAAAGCAATTTAAACCAACATATAATAGAAAAGATTGTTATTCTCCCCAAGTGATTCTGTAGTCTTGTTTATTGTGTAATAGTGCTGCAGATTAATGTAAACAACTGACAAAAGAAATAAGTAAAGATAAAATATTCTTAATTGAGCATTATATTTAACAGATAATTTTAACTTTTCCAGAAAAATCAAAAGTTTATGTGTGAATTAATAAATACAACTTGCTAAAGTTGCATCTTAAGTCATCCTTCACATTTTCCAGAGTTACCATATAAGGGTTAAAAATATCTCAAACTTCTGAAATAAATGTTATTTCAATAGAAAATTCCCCTCTTTTTCTATAATCAATTTTCCCCTCTTTTATCTATAATCAGCAGTACTCATTTTTTTAATGCTTCCAAATTTCCTTATGGTTATCTAAATTATGATATTTAAATATCAATCGAATCACACTTATTTCTATCATCTTTTAGAAATATTTTGCAAAACAATACTGAAACAACAGAAACTAAATTTTCACACAAGATTCACTCATAGTCAAAGTGAACAGAGGAAGAAGGGAAAGGAAGAAGTTGTGTATTTTAGAAAATGTAAAGCAAAAGATACAATCATTTTATGATAACCATTCTTCAAGATTTCATAATATTATTCCTACACTTGGAAACATAAAAGAAGCAAAGTGGGTAAGATAATCAGAGAATGGAAAGGCAACAAAAAATCTTAGATAAAGGATACATAAATATTAAAAATAGGATACAAAAGTAAATAAAGAATCTAGATGAAAAAGAAGAGAATAAACAATTCACAGGAGAAAAACAGTTGGGACCATTCTTACTTGGATACTTTCATCTTTCTGGTTTTAAATTCAGGTACCATGTAAGTGAACCTCTTATCCATATATTGTGCAGAGCAAATGAAGAACAATTAGAGTAGATAAATTAGGAACAGTGTAGAAATAACGACTGTGCTGACTTAATGCAAACACTGAAATCCTGTTAGAAGAGGTAAAAAGGCTGCTTACTATTTGCAAGAAGTGAAGTGTCTCAAGATCTAGTCAGCATATAATGGTACATTAATGAAAAGGACAGAGTAATTTTTGACAAATTGTGAACAGATTAGATTCAAAACCAGTAAGATATCATTTAAATATGGATTTAACTATATAAATGGCCAAAATAATATTTCTCACCTACAACTTATCACAAGCTTCACCTGTTAGCATATACAGTATTGTGTCACTGACATTAGTATTGTAAGGGGGAATATCTATTTAATACCGGTAGCGTGGGAATCAACAATAGCACAATTAAAAAAGTTACTGCTTTTACATATGAAGAAATATTTATTAAGCAAGAATATAGAGATCTAAATTTGATTTGTCATTTCAGTTTGTAAAATATGAGTGACTGCTTTTTTATATTATTTTATTGATTTATGGATACAAGAGCTGTGGTGCAGGCCAGAATGGGGGTGGGTGGTGACAGGATTCACCAGAGACAGAGTAGGGAGCAGAGGAGGTGGATAGACTGAAATACACTGCTGAGGGGGGCAGCGGGCCAGACAGGAGAGGTCTGCTGCGCCATGTGGGAAGCTCCCTGGCTGGGGATCCAACTCATGCTGCATTGGCTGCAGATAGCTTCATGGTGTTGAGACTTAACCCCTTGCATCACTAGGGAGGCCCAAAGAGTAATTGCTTTTAAGTAAAAATGTGTGCCTAGTATGATGTTTTTTTGCATTGTACCAATTAAATTGAATAGTTGGGAAGCATATCTCAAATAGTTCCATGGATAACCAGTTCTTGCTGTGCTCTTAATTTAAAGACTTTTTAAAAATAGTTGTTGTAATCAAATAAACATAAAAATGCTCCCTACTACATTAGGAAATTTATTCTAAAGGACTTTTCTTTTTTTTGTTGTTGTTTATTTTTATCAAAGGGTGAGTGAACACAATTTTAAAAATTAAACTGTATAGAAAGATTTACAGTACAAAGACTTACTGTGCCAATGCTTCCCCAAACAATACCTACTCACATAGGCAACCACTTCAATGATTTCTGTTTTAGTTCTTTTAGTGTGGCTATGTTTATGTTCACAAATAATATGTTGCTTTTATATGTTACACATATTTTCTTCCTGTTCTGGAAGATAATATTTTCCACAATTACACACTCCTACTTACTCTCCATCTTCCAGTATTGTAATATCACTCCTCAAAAATTGTGGTAAGAATACTTAAAATGAGATCAACCCTTCTCAACAGAGACTGAAGTGTACAATAGGGTATGGTTAAGTATAAACATTACATAGTGCATGAGATCTTTCCTCAAAACTGTACCATTGCATCTTGAACAATACAATTAAATCTCTGCTTCTTCCATTAACAGTATCATCTGCTTCAAGTCTTTAGTTTTATAATAATGTAGCCTGCATTAATCAATATTCAATTTTATCACACTATTTGTAAATGACAGACCTTTCTGCTAATATTACTTTTTGTATGCCCTTAGCTGACAGATGACAAAATCAGATAGCAGGTATTTATATGCGAATATTAAATATAGGGTACCACTTTTCAGGCTCTTAAACAATATGGTTTCTTCTATGTGGGTTACTTTCTCCAAAACAGGTCTGAATTTTTTATGTACCATGTACCATGTGACAGAGTTTATCCCATGGATCCCCAGTGCACCCATCATCTGCATTTTGGTAATTCCTCTTAATATTTCTATGCACTTGCTCAGCGTACAATATTATTCCTGTGCCTGCTGCCCAACTATCATCTTTGAGCTTATAATTTTATTTTCTCCTGGACTAGATACACTATTTCCTGGATTCATATCTTTCTTTTTTTAGTTTATACCTTCGTTTTGTTGGTGCACATTCTCTTGCAATCCTTTAAGAAAAGGAAAAAGAGAAATAACTTTTCTGAAGCCTTGCCTGTCCTAAAATATCTGGGAATATACATCTACAATAAAATGTGTTTCCTCTCAGATGATGACAGTCATGAGCCTTCCAGAATATATGAGACTCTTCTCATTACCACCTTCTCTATACCTTCTAAACTGTGGCTACCTCTGCCCTGATACAACAGTTAATTCAGCTGACTTCATTTTCCTTATCAAAACTGTTGAAATATCACCTGCATCACTTTCTTTGCCCTTGTGGGCTCATACCTTTTAGTCTTTTCCAATAATTTTGGTGCCTTTATCATATTACTTTGCTTGCCTTTTCTTTCTTATTTTTTTATTGTTATTTATGTCTTTTACATTTTGTATTCCCCCTGGGCAGCCCACCACCAATTCACCTGTGATACATCTCCATGGTCCCTGTATTCTCCTCTCTTCCATTTTATGCCCTTATCCCCCCCTCCCCACCCCCCACCGCTGAGTGTCTTTCTCCCACCCGGCCTTCCTATAGTCCTGTTATGAGTGAAACCATTTGATATTTTTCTTTTTCTTTCTGGCTTATTTCACTGAGTATGATTCCCTCTAATTCCATCCATGTCGCTGCAAATTGCATGTGTTTATCTTCTTTGAATGCTGAATAGTATTCCATCGTTATATGGACCACATCTTCTTGATCCAGTCATCTACTTTTGGACATCTGGGTTGCTTCCATACCTTTGCTATTGTGAATAGTACCGCAATGAACATACAGGTGCATGTATCCTTTCGAATTAGTGTTTTTGTGTCCTTTGGGTAAAGTCCCAAAAGTGGTATTGCTGGGTCGTATGGGAGCTCCATGTTTAGCAGTTTGAGGAATCGCCATACAGCTTTCCATAGTGGTTGGACCAGTTCACATTCCCTCCAGCAGTGTAGAAGAGTTCCTTTTTCTCCACATCCTTTCCAGCATTTGTTGTTGCCTGTATTTTTAATGTGTGCCATCCTCTCAGGGGTGAGGTGGTATCTCGTAGTGGTTTTGATTTGCATTTCCTTGATTATAAGTGATGTTGAGCATTTTTTCATGTATCTGTTGGCCATTTGCTTTTCTTCTTTGGAGAAGTGCCTTTTGAGCTCTTCTGCCCATTTTTTGATTGGGTTATTGGCTTTGTTTTTGTTGAGTTATGTGAGTTCCTTGTAAATTTTTGTTATCAGTCCTTTATCAGATGT
>PVIJ01006531.1:0-91251 GCA_004024925.1 Scalopus aquaticus | reverse complement strand
GGGAGGGAAGGGAAAGGGCACAAAATGGAATAGAAAAGAACACAAGGGACCATGGAGATGGATCGCGGGTGAATTGGTGGTGGGCTACCCAAGGGGAATACAAAATGTAAAAGACATAAATAACAATAAAAATATATATTTAAAAAAAAAAGAAATAGAAGACAACACAAAGAATTAGAAGGCTATTCTCTGCTCATGGATAGGAAGAATCAACATTTTAAAAATGGCCATCCTATCCATACTAATTTACAGATTCAACACAACCCAATAAAAATCTCATTAGCATTCTTCAAAGAAATGGAAAATTACTGATATTCAATATGGAAACACAAAGTACCCTAAAAAGCCAAAGCTTTTCTGACTAAAAAAGGGACTTCAAACTATACTATAAAGTCATAATAATTAAAACAGTATGATTTTGGAACTAGAATAGTCATTCAAATCAAATGAGTAGAATTGAGAGCCTAGAAATAAAACCACACCTATATGGGCAAATAATATACCTCAAAGGTGCAAAGAATATACACTGGAACAAGGAAAACCTCTTAAATATATTTTGTTGGGAAAATTGGACTGCCATGTGCCAAAGAAATGAAATAAAACCAGTATTTCACACCATATATGAAAATCAACTTAAAGTAGATAAAATACATGGATGTAAGACATCAAAACATAAAATACTACATGATGTGACCTTCAGAAATATCTTTGCAAATTCATCCCCAGTTGCCTGGAAAACAGAAGAGAATATAAGCAACTGGTACTACATCAAACCAAGAAGCTTTTGTACAGTGAAAGGGACAGTAACCAAAATGAAGAGACATCCCATTTTATGGCAGAAAATATTTGCACAACCTACATTTGACAAGGGACAGATATCAACAACCTATAAAGTAGATTGGGCAGAAGAGCTAAATAGGCATTTCTCCAGAGAAGACACATGAAAAAGTGTTCTTCATAATAATCAGCAGGGAAATGCAGATCAAGGCCATAAGATACCACTTCAAACCAGTGAGAATGGCACATATTAAAAACCCAGACACAACAATTGCTGACAAGAATGTGGAGGAAAAGGAACCCTCTCACACTGTTGGTAAGAATGTAGACTGTTCCACCCTATGGAAAGCAGTGTGGAGGTTCCTCATAATACTGAAGATGAATTTGCCATACTACCCAGCAGTTCCTCTCCTAGGTGTCTACCTAAAAAACCTCAAGAACACTAATTTGAAGGAACCTGCACGCCAATGTTTATAACAGCATTATTAACAATAGCCAGTGTATGGACACAACCTAAATGCCTCAAACCATGAGTGAATTAAGAAGACATGGTATATACAGTAGAATACCTCTCAACAATCAAGATTATCTCAGGCCATTTGCAGCAACATGTACTGAACTGGAAGGGAATATGCTAATCAAGATAAGTCAGAGAGAGAAAGACAATATGTGTAATGAAGAGAAACAAATTAAAGGACCAGACAAAGACAAACTTTAAAACCAACCTTTGTAAACTGATTGTACATGAGACATCCATGAGTCAGGGGGAATTAGGAGGCAGGGAGGGATGCAAGGGATCGAGAGAGCACAGCTTACTGAGGTGGAGGACTATGTGTGCTTTGGTGAAGAGAGAACTATGGTGACTACACCTGATGGGAGAAATCTTATATTGTGAAAATATTAACAAGGATGTAAAACAATGTTACTTCATTAATTAAAAATAATTAAAAAGAACAAAATAACAAAAACTTCCCCTTGAAAGCAGACTCTTGAACTGAAGCATCCAAAGGGTGAGGGGGTGAAGGAGGGATGAGAACAAAGAGGGAAGGGAGCACAGTAGCCAATGTTCATAGTCTATGACTTAGTGGTCGGTGTAGTGAGGTGGTGATACTGGAGGAAGGGAAGGGGATCCTTTAATTCCAAAATACCAATAACAATGTAAGTCAATGTTATCTCAATAAAAAAATAATAAAATAAAAAAAAATAGAGTGGAAACAACAAATGTTGGTGAGGATATGGAGAAAAGGAACTCTTATCTACTGTTGGTGGGTATGTATGTGCAGCCTCTATGGAAGATGATACGGAGATTTCTTAAGAAAATCAAAATGATAATCCTATGATCCAGCAGTACCTTTGCTAGGTAAAAAAACATGAAAACTCTAATCTGATACTAGTTTGAACACAGTATGTCTGTTAATAGCAGTACTTTCCATGATTGTCAACTCATGGAACCAACCTAAGTGCCCATTAACAGACAAATGGATAAACAAATTGTGGAATATATACTCAATGGAATACTACACAGCTTTTAAAAGATGAAAAATATCTTTGGAGACATGTAAACATTTAGGTGATTATGTTAAGTGAAATAAGTTTAGAAAGTGAAAGACAGCAGATGGTTTCACTCATCTGTGGCGTATAAATAACCAGAATACATACACAGGCAAAATACAGCTAGAAAATATCTTGCACTTAGTGAAAGAATTTAATGGTTGCCAGTGTGAACTGACAGGAAAGAGAAGGGAATTTGGGAGAGAAACAGATGACCTATTGGCACATGTGGTTTGTTGGAGGTAGTGGCACATGTACTTATATGGAGGAGTAAAAATGGATCCTCAAATTAAAATAAAATGTCTTCATCAAGATGTAGAAGGAAAGAAAAATAGTGTAACTGCTTTGGAAAACAGTTTAGCAATTCAGAAATGGTTAGGCATAAAGTTACCAAATGATTTAGCAATTCTGCCTCTAGATATATACTCAAGAGAAATGAAAACAGTCCATACAAAAACTTTTACACTAATGGTAATTGCAGGCAAAAGTGAAAACTTTATTTATAATGCTACAAAGTAGAAACTACATAGATGTCCATTAATTGATTAAACAAAAATATTATATCTATACAATGGACTGCTATTCAACAATAAAAAGGAAGAAAGTGATATATGGAGAATGAATGATGACCCTGAGAATAGATGCTAAATGAAAGATAAATAAAGCCTATCTAGTATGCTCAGAATATGCAAATTCATAGAGAAAAGTAAATTTGTGATTGCCATTGGCCGGGAGAAGGAAGAAGTACAAAGTGACTGCTAATGGATATAGGGTTTCTTTGGGGAATATTTTCTGGGGAAAATATTCTGGTGTTTTGACGATGGTGATAAGCTAATGAATATTACTAAAACCACTGAATTGTATAGTTTAATAAGGTGAATTTTACAGCATGTGAGGTTGTTCCATAATAAAAATAGAGAAGTAGACAGCAGCAAAATGTAAGTCCCTTCAGATTCCACAGGGACAACCACAGTTTATATTTGTTGAGCATTTTATAAACTATTACTACAATGCCAGAAATTCATAACTGTGAGTCAGATCTGGGAATCTTGACTCCATTGTTCTTTCCACTCATTCACTGAGCCTATTATTACAAAAGGAATTTGGGTGAAACAAGATCATGATAGTTTGGATTATCATTAAAATGCTCTGATAAAATTAGATGCTTTACTGAAACACTGTTGACTTAAAGATATTGATGTTATGGTTCAGTTAACACCACTCAAGCTTAAAAAGGAAGCCAAAAAGGTGAGAAATAGGTTAAATCTCTGAAGTTATTCCTTAAGTATCAAGGAGTTTATGTTAATCTTTTTTTTTTTCCTCCATAGATTTTTAAGAAAGAAGCAAGTAAAATTAGAAACTTCCTGGAAGTGACCTACCTTGGGTTAGTGAAACACAGCGTAGAAAAGCTGGTTGGATTTTTTTTTTTCCCCATAAATTCTAGTCATCAGAATGTGCTGTGGTCTGTTGCTTTTCTATGAAACTAGACAGTTTAAAGCACGGCCTTCCTGGTGGGGCAAGGGGTTAAGTCTCAGCACTATGAAGCTATCCACAGCCACTGTAGCATAAGTTCCATCCCTGGCCAGGGAGCTTCCCACATGGTGCAACAGACCTCTCCTGTCTTGCCCACTGCTCCCCTCAGCAGTGTATTTCAGTAGATCTGCCTGTTCTGCTCCCTACTCTGTCTCTGGTGAATCCTCTCACCACCTCACACCTCTGGCCTACACCCCAGTTCTTGTATGTGTAAGTAAATAAATCTTTTTTAAAAAATAAAGCAAAAGGTATCAAGAAGATACACTGGGCTCCCTGGTGGTGCAAGGGTTAAGTGCAGCCCTGTGGAGATGGCAGCACACGTCCAATATAGGTCTGGGAAGATTCCCACGTGGTACGGTAGACCTCTCCTGCCTCACCCACTGCTACCCTCAGCAGTGTATTTCCGTTGATCTGCCTGTTCTGCCTCCCCCCCCATTCTGTCTCTCGTGAACCCTCTCGCTACCCCACACCTCTGGCTTGTACCCCAGCTCATATGCATAAATAAATCTTTAAAAAATATGTTTTAATTGAAATGCCTAGAGTAGTTTCTTCTTTCTGAATGGATTGTGGCAGATACAGTTCTCAAATATTTTTTAGATCACGTCACTTAATTCTCACAATTCATTCAACTCTGTGAGCAGATATTATGATTCCTTGCCCCAATTTACACATAAGAAATGAGGAATTTGAATATTGAGGCATGATATAACAAGCCTAAGGCCAAATAACTATGAGGGACTATGCTGGGATTAAACCCACATACTCAGGTTTGGTTACTAATTATTTTTAAGGAGAGTATCTGACTTTAATGATTTTGACATGAAAATGCTGTGTATGGGCCTCTCTGGTGGCACAACAGATTGTCTTACGTCTCCGCACTATGAAGCTGTCTGCAGTGACTGCAGCATGGGTTCAATCCCCAGCCAGGAAGATTCCCACATGACGCAGCAGACCTCTCCTATCTCTCCCACTGCTCCCCTCAGCAATGTATTTCAGTAGATCCGCCTGTTCTGCTACCCACTCTGTCTCTGGTGAATCCTCTCACCCCCCACACCTCTGGCCTACAACCCAATTCTTGTATGCATAAATTAATAAATCTTTTTTAAAAATGCTGTGTGTGTGTGTGTGTGTGTGTGTGTGTGTGTGTGTGTCATCTCAAGTTTAAGGTACTAGTGATCTGGCTTTATTCTTTCATATAATGAAAGAAAATGTATTATTTCTTGAATTTATGAATTTATGAATACATTGGTCTTGAATGAGATGTTTTCACTGAAGTGGAGTTGATTCCTATCATTTGATATCCTTTGTATTCTGGTTGAAGCAAACTTGTTTATACTAAATATAAGCAGTAGTAAGTTTAAGCATTTGATGTCCAAGTAAATAACAAATTGTACTATTTCTTCCCCAGAAAAATGTTCTCAAAAAATTTGATTTTAATATAAAAACCATTTTTACTTAGATTTATAATCTCATTACAGTTGTAATGTCCATCAATCAAGTCTGCATTCTAAATTCTGTAAAGGCAAAATCTGTTTTTGCCCTCTCTGTATAATCCCAAAGTTTATTCTTATGCTTTGCCCGTAGTGAATGCTTGGTAATTGCTATGTAAATATGCATTTGTAATCACATATTTATATTATATATCCTGTTTTGTAATATATCTCTGCCACATAATTAACTGGGATCGTTTCTGTTAACATTTTGTTTAATAATTTTTCTTCATGGTTTTGTCTCTTCAGGTTGGTATTTTGTGTGGCATCTTTTTTTATCAAAATTCAAGTTTCTGCGGGAACTGGTGGGAGACACTGGATCCCAGGAGGGAGATCATGAGCCTTCAGGGTCTGAAACAGAAGATGATGCTTCATTGTCTCCACACAGGATCAGATCTGCTCGTCAGAGGAGGGCGCCTGCTGATGAAGGCCACTGACCGCAGCCACACTCCTGTGCTAGTGAATGATGAAAGGCAATTGGGAGCCTCTGTCTTTCCTGACTTTTGGCTTTGCAGTTTGCTAAAAGATTGAAGAACACTTGTACTTGGATTTTAGATTTTAAGTCCAATTCAAAAAGATTTGCATGTAAGCCATATGAAAATAAAGGGAATTAAAACCAAATTCAACCATTGCAAATTTCATTTTCAAATAATCTTGCTTCACTGTCTTTCTCCTTACATTTTTAGTCCTTTGTCTTTTGAGCTTACTTTCTTGCACTGGTGTGAATCTGGTAAATATTACAGGTTTGGAGAACTGTATTTTATTAGTTATTACTTACACCTTTTTCCCCCATGCTTTTTACCTTGTTTGATATTGGGATGCATCTCATGATTACTGTCAACCAGGCGATTGTCATGAGTAATTATCTCAACGTGTGTTTGTGTGAACTTACAGCTTGTTACAGCTTCCTCACTGTATTGTTGGTATTAAACCTTGTCATGTTTAGTTCACATTAAGAAATCTCTTCAAAAAGATTATACTACGAATCAGGATTGATACCTAAAGTTATTATGTATGTAGAGAAACACAATAGTGGGACATATATTTGGTATTAGTGAAGTAAATGTCCATTCCTGGAGGAGTTACTAAAATTCCCTATTTTCTTATAAAGCAAAAACAAAATGTTCTACAGGACCTAAGAAACCCACAGGTAGATGAACTTGTACTATATTTTGTCAATAAGTCATGTGCAAAAGGAATTCCTTTAATATGCCACCCCTTGCAATAGAAAGTGGGGGAAATTGCCAAAAACCCTTGGAATAGGAGAAACAATTCAAAGCAATGAGAGACTAATGTGACTGATTCATATGTCAAGCAGATTATCTTAAGGTGTCAAACGTTGTTTTGTCCGGCACTTCCTGCTAACACCAAACAGGACAGTGGAGCACTCTTTCAAGAAATGCTGTATCACCAGTACACCAAAAGTGATATTTCATGGGAGTACAGACATCAATGACTGATTTTGGAAATGATTCAGAGGAGTTGGACTCAGATTATAAAATTATAATTGTAACTTAACTAATTTATTTCATACACATTCTTTACATATGTACAAGATAAAAATTTGACTCTAAAAAGTGCTTCAATAAATATAAAATAAACATTCTATGTGATATGAAAGCATTGTGTTACTGTTTGTATTTTGTCTTATGGATGCATGTGGTGCATCTTAAAATTGATAGTATCTTGGATTAGATAAAAAACGGTTTGTGAATATATTTTTCTTACGGCGATTGCAATTATTTATTGAGGAACAATTCTGACTCTTAAAATATTAAGGTGTATCCTTTGTAAGATTGATTTTTTTGACAGTGTGTTCAAGATTCTAGAGCAGTAACCTGGGAATCTACAAACTACCTTCTACTTCAGAGATTTTAGGATTAGTTACTCCTTTTCTGTGGGAGAACCTCACATTCAAGGCATGTGTTTCAGAGAAAAGCAAGTGCCAAGACTTCATAGCTACTGGGTACTGAGGAAAAACACAGTAGTTACAAATGTCTGCTTCACTGTGAAATGACAGTTTTTCACATTTGTTTTAACTGAATTTTGGACAGTGTTTACTGGGAGAGAGAGATAAGGATTAAAGAACCTCCCTGTTTAGTATTATCTGCTTTTTATAAAAATTACAATGCCAACTTACTTATTTTAATCTAAGTTCCTTTATGTTATTAGCCCTTGTTTCTCAAGAATTAGTCATCACAGAATATTACCTCTATTTTATGATAGTGTGTAATTGGTATACTTCTTGCTGATTGTTTTTAGTTCATTTGCTCTGCCCCAAGTTATATTCCTGGTGAACAACTCTGCTGTTAGTATATCCTCTGGGGTACTAAAAGGGAATGCATGGAGCATGTACATCTCTTCCCCAGCAGCTGAGGAAGGGCCACGGTCTTTCATTTCCTTATGAATGTAATTTTTTATTTTTATGTGAGTGGGATTAATAGTGACAGATTTCAAGTAATATTTTTAATGCCCAATACTAGCTATATATCACTTTGAAAAATGATCCTCTGTTAGGGAAAAAAAGTACCTAAAAACCCTCCAGATACTGGGAGGATAATTAGATATTTAGTAGTCTGCCAATTTGAACTGTGCATTCTTTTTTAGTAGTGGATATCTCAGATTATAATTTTAAGTAGCCATTGAGCTTCCTGTTCTGTCAGTATTAAAGAATGAGAACTAATACAACCATCTCCTCTACAAGGGTAATGCACAAGTTAATACATGTAAAGGCTTACATGTTAATATTATTTATTAATGTCTATGTTTCAGGAATGTGTTACTTAATAGAGTTTTAAGAAATGTCCTGCTTAATTTACTTAGGAAATGCATGCAAATGCATATTAATGGCTCAAATTCCACATTTTTTTTTTTACTCCTGAGTGAAAAGAAATCACTGATTCCAATATGAAAAATTCTACAAACTAATACCTTTGTTTAAAACATTTCCCCCTGCATCCTTTTCCAGTGCACTCACCATAGTACCTATTTCTCAGACCACAAAGAAAGACAAGAGAAATAGTTAACAGAATTATTTGTGTACTATAGTGTTTCTGTCCTTTTTCCTTTTTTAGTGCTTTTATAGTTGAAGTTAGCATAACGTCATCACAATACATTTCATCTTATCAGGAGACAGGCTAACCTGTGATTAATTTAACCTGTGATTAATTTAAAAGGTTCTGAGCATTAAAAATATACACATAGTAGAGTCTCGTCTGGCTGCTCACACACAGTGATGGTGATCAAGAATGCCATCTGTTGAGAACTAACCTAAAATTGAAGATTATGGTAGGTTGTTTCTTTTCCAGCCAACCATTCACTAATATTTTTCTTTTGCCTATGAAACTTTTGTGACAATTGCTTATATCCAGTGTATTGGAAGCATTGCTTTAAGTTTCAAAAAACATCACCAATATTTGTATGGCACTGTTCAGGTTTTTAATATTTACATGATGTCAAAATAGAATTCATCCTATGGATTTTGCTGGAAGTTGGAAATACTATAAAGTAGTGGTCTCACAAAATATGGAATTTCAAATGAAAATGTGTTGAAAGATTTGAAAGTAGTACATTTTCATTTCAATACGTTCTTGAAATTTTAAGTCAATAGTGCTATAAATTTTAGCATTTCTTAAAAGTCATAGTTCAGTGTAACTGTAACCACTGTAACTGCAGATTTTGAATAGTAAACTTCAAGTGCTTTTTGAAGTTCACTTTAAAGAGCAAATGAACAGTATACTCAAAGGGTATAGACTCTCAAGTAGGTAATGGAAAATATTCTGGTAATTGGTCTAGAATTAAAGCATTTTATATAGTCTGCTTTTAAAGTATCCCATAATTTTCTAACTTCAAACAGGGACTATCTTATGTAATAAGTTACATTTTCCATTTGTTAATGTATATGTGCTGCCTGTTTTCATAACTGGTGTTTACACCGCTCAAATCAGTTCTATGCAGAAACATTCACCAAACATTGGTACTGTGGTTTGTTAAGGAAATATTCTGTGCTGTGCTGTGATGCATTGTCATCTTGTTGCTTGACCAATACATTTATAAGGAATTAGAATTGTATTAATAGTACCTTTGTACTATTGAGGTACAAAGGTATGAAATCAATGATGGTATAAAATCATTATGTTATCCATTTATACATATTACACTAATTTTATCTTCAATCTACCCCTATTCATGAGGTATAAAATCAGAGATGGGGAATGTTTGTAAGTGATCATTCACTGTTTTTGTTTTAGTCTGTGGTTTTATCCTGTATGTTGTTTTAACTTCCACTTTAAACTTCACCGAATAAATTTAAATGAAAAGTTGCATATGTTTAATTGATAAAGTATAATAAGTATATGAGGTTATCTTAAACATGAGAGTATGAAATGAAAGCAGCTATTTTTATCAGTGAGCCACCCTTCACCTAATTTTTCTCACACTTCATTTTCAAAACCAAAATCTGTAAGAATTAAGATTGCAGAACAGTAGTCATCTCTTAGCCATGGTTTTCCTTTCTGCAATTTCACTTAGAGTCAACCACAGCTGAAAAACATTACATACCATAAGTTATTTTGAGAGAGACCACATTCACAGAACTTTTATTAGAGTATATTGTTATATTGTGTTTTTTTATTGTTAATCTCTTACTGTGCCTAATTTATAAGTCAAATTATCATGTCTATGTAAGTATAGGAAACAACAGTGTATGTAGGGTTTGATAATGTGCAGTTTCAGGTCTTGGAACATATTTTCCACTGATGGGTTTGGGGGACTACTATAGTATTCCTAGTGCCAAGAAAGTACTTGACTTGGAATCTAAGGCAAAATATAGAGATAAAGTAGAATTAGTTTACCATGTTTAGCCTTTGTCATTATATCCAATAACCTCAAGATTGTTTGGGTAATCTTGTTTACTATAGGTCATCGCATTTTTATTAGCATTTACCACCAGAAAGACCGAGTAGAAAAACTGACCAAAGGCAAGTAAAGCCTTTGAAAATCCAGAAAAACTGACAAAAGGCAAGTAAAGCCATTGAAAATCCAGACATCATTAACTGGTGTAATAGGGGTTCAAGTCTGTTTTTTTTTTTTTCTTATAGCAGTTATCCTATGCCAAGAATGGAGACTGGAGGAAAGTGGATTGTGCCAGGGTTAGAATTTGTAATGTAAGAATATTACTGTAGTTTGGGGTCTGGGTAGTCACCCCTTGTAAGCCATAACTCATGAAGCAAGAGTTGGTGGATGGAAATTAGATTTAATCAGGATCCAGCATGCAAGGAAATGGTATACTACTATTTCAAAGATCATCTCCCTGAATTGAGAAGTGCCAGGGATTTATAATGGGAAAGTACTAAGGAAGGAGATAAGCGTAAGTGCCCACATACAGGGTTGAAGAGAAACAGATGAAGGTTCCCTGGATGTTCCTCTTGACTGGGTCTGTCATGGCACTGGTTGCACTCTTTTTGCTGTAGTAATAGGCTGTGGTGTAACCCTTGTCTTCCACTCCATCGTGATTTCAACCAGTTTGGTTTTCTGGTCTTTTTTTTTTTTTTATTCATTTTTTTTGTAAGAAAAGATAAATAGGAGCAAAGCAAGGATAAACAGGGCAAGGGTGAGAAGTTTATGGTTACCAGGCCGGTAACGTGTCTAAAAGGCCAATATCTAAAGAGATCATTGGCGTTCGGGCCTGCAGTTTTGGCTGGATTATAAGAGAATTTAGATCAGTAAGGCACTAGTAAACTGGGTGAATAGGAAGGAATAGATTGGAGATAAAATTAGTGTAATATGTATAAATGGATAACATAAGAAGTTTGCGGTGGAAACTAGGATTTGAGAGATAAAGTAGTTCTAAGCAGTGACACTAAATGCAGTCATAGAAAGGGGGATTCTGAGAACTGTTGCTCATTCTAGGGTGTTTGTGAATTTTCAGCATGACCACAACTTTTGCATGCTGGCTGGAGATGGAATAGAGAAGGTGACCATACGTTGGGCACCAGTCCAGAGACGTGGAAGCCTGATTTCAAGGTCTTCGGACCTTGAAGGAAGGAAGTTATTTCATGAAAATGAAGAATTGGTCTCAGGGAGCTGTGGGAATGCTTTCTTATTTGTCCTCCCTCCCCCACCCCAAGCAATACAAGACAGTATGTTATGTACAGTTAAGTATTTCAGTTACAAAAATGTTGGTCAGAATATAGGGGACAAAGCCATGATATGGCAGAACAGCTGACATCAGATAAATCTCTCCTCAAGCACAACCAGAAAAATCATCACCCTCTCCCAAACACAACCAAAAAAACCATCACCCACATATAAATCTCATGAGCTCATCAATGTCCTGGATTGACCCAAACACTTTTCTCCTTGAGTTGGGTGCTTTGTTACTAATTAAGATTCTGGAACAGGAAGAGGGTAAGGGAACCTTAAACATGGTAGTGGCTACTCCCAACAGACAAACAAGCCCAGGCTGGCACGGGATATTTGCAGTGGTTGTGAAATAATATGGTGCTCATTGAATGAGCCCTAGGACAGATTGATCAGTCCCAGAATGTTGAACTGATTGTAGCATGAGCAATAGCATAACACTATCCCCCTCCCCTGTTTTGAAATGAGTTCTGAGGCTGGGGAGAAACATGCTGTGAACGATGGAGTCCAGCAACACTGAGGTGGGGCATGGAAGCAAGCGCTGGCCCTGGAGTGATCTTATCTGATCATGGAGAGAGAAGCAGTGGCACCTGCTTCCAGCTACATTGTGCCTTTCCCCATCTAAAACTGTGAACACTGTTACTTGAGGCATCTAGGCACCCACTTTCCCACACTCCTCTCTCTCACCACCTTGTAAATGATTAAAAAAAAATAAAAATTTAAATACTTACAGGGGAAAAATAGCATGTAATATAAAAAGGCACCTCAATCAGACTATTTTCAGACTTCTTAGCAGAATCTCTACAGGCTAGAAGACAATGGATTGAAATCATCATATTCTAAAAAATAAAAACTGCCAGTCATGAATAGTTTATGCCACAAAATTATCATCCAGATATTATGGGGAAATAAAGACTTTTTCAGACCCCAATCCCTATAAGCCAGACCTGCACTAGATGCATTATGAAAGAGTTTCTGCATGAAAAGAAAAAAATAAATGAAACACAAGAGCTTAACAAAGGTGATAAATAGTAACAGAACCAGAAACATAAGCAAAACAATATGGGGAAGCAATATGGTAGAGAAAAAAAGAAAAGAGAGGAAGAAAAGGAAAGTCTGTATAGTCAAACAATGATATTAGTTGCTGTAAGCACACACACACAAAGACTATTCTAGATTTAAAAATTTTGATACAATCCTCATGGTAGCCACAGAACAAAAATATTGAACAGAAATACTTAGGAAGAAGAAATGAAGAACACAGAACCTCCAGGGAAAGCCACCCAAATGAAAAGACAAAAATACATGGGAAAGAACAACAGAAAGATAGGCAAACATAAAACTAAAGACTGAACATCAATACATAAGCCCCACATATAAGTAATTATCCTTAATGTGAATGTTCTGAACTTATCAATAAACAGACCCAAGTAGGCAGGTTTATCAGAAAAGCATGATCCAACTTTATTATATATATAGAACTTCACATCAGATCTAAAGACAAATATAGACTTAAAGTGAAAGGTTGTAACAAGGGCAACAAAACTCTGATTCTTAGACAAGAACTGCACACAAAAGGAAAACTAGATTGCTATCTCTGATAAACATAGACACAAAAATTTTCAGTAAAATTTTGGCCAATGGAAATCAATAATATGTTAAGAGACTCACAAGTCATGACCAAGCAGGATTCAATTCAGGGATGCAAAATTGGTTCAACCTATGCAAATCAATTAGTCCTTCACCACCTCAACAAAAAGAATGCTAAAAATCACATGCTTATTTCAATATATGTTAAACAAGCATTTGACAAGATTCAATACCCATTTATGATAAAAATTCTCAGTAAACTAGGAATAAAAGAGCATATCTCAACATAATAAAGGCTACGTATGACAAACACATAGCTAATATCATGCTCAATGGTAAAAACAAAGTGTATCTCCTAAGATCAGGAAAAATACAAGGATGTCAATTCTTACCACCTTTGTTGCACATAATACTACATAGTATTAGACCTCCTTGTGCCTCACTTTTTATTTGTAAAACAGGTGTAATAAATGGTATCAATTGCATAGGAGTTTTGTAAGGATTAAATGAGTGAATACATACAAAGCATTTATAATAATATCCAAAATGTATTGCAAATTCTTAGCATTATAATGCTTAAGTAACTTATTGCAATAGCAGTTGTCTCAAATCCATTATAGCCCCTCTGTAGTCTTCACGTTATGGCTACCTAAATTCTAAAATCTTTTTTTTTTGTGACTCAGCTATGACCTTTTCATCCCCTGTTTATAACAAGTAAATGGTTTCCAGTCACACCTAGAAAGAGTTTAAAATCCTTAAAATACCCAGTGACATATTTCATGATTAGTTTACCAATCTTTCCAGCATCATTTCATACCACACCTCCCCTTTCCCTTCTCTACACTTATGTAGAGAGTACTGTGAGCCATTACTCACTTTCACCCCACATCCCCCATTACTGGATTGTTGCATTGGCTCTTCAACCAACTTGAACATTGGCCTGCCCTCCCCTTATTTCCTAGTCATTCATCAGCTATCAGTTCTTGAGTCCCTTTCCCAGGGAAGCTTCTTTGAACACGCTCCTGTCCTTGAGAGGACCAATCCCAGGCAAGAACTGAACACTTGATGGATTTATTTGGATAAAGTCATAATTCCCACTGTGACTTAAACAGTCAATAATTTAAGGTAGAATTTTCATCAACATTATGACATTCTAACATTATAGAAAGCGGCTGCATGTATTTCATCTTTTAGTCAGAATCTGAGTCCTAAAACCTGAGTCTGAATTAGAGGCCTAATTTCTCTTATTGACATCTCCAAAAAAGGTTATTGTTTTCTTTAATCAACTAACACAAAATTGTATGTTAATGAGATAGTTTTTTTGTAAGCCCCCAGTTCCTTTTGTATGTTCTGTGCTCAATATTCTCTCACAGATGCCAAAAAGTCAAAAGAACCTATCAGATGCTGTCAGAAAAGCAGTTTTTGACCACAAGATGGCGACAGATTTCAAGAATTAACAAATTAGTTTATTCTATTCTTGTAGGGAGTGTCCCTTTGAAGGGTGATGATGAGTTTGGTCTTTAGATGGCATCTTGTCTCGTGTCATAATCCTTAATGCTCTTTATTTAAAGTAGCTATGGTGGACATATAATCTCTGATCACACTGGAACACTTTTGAGAGTGAAAGGATGGGGTACAAATTATTCATCATTGGGTCAAGGTGACAGATAGAAACCAGGTTGTCCTGCCCACACATCATTTCCCTCCATTGAAAACTAGAAGATCCAGAAGACAAGATTTACAGTTACTCTGATTCTTACTGATAAGGACTTGAAGTCAGAGGAAAAGGAGTAGCACTTGGACTCCAGAAAATAGACAACTTTAGAAAGTGAGTAATGCAACGACCCACATGTTTACTTGTGGGTTTCAGGAAACACTATTTTTGCTGAGATGTTATGGAAATAACAAAAGTTTGTGTTAAATATTGCCTTTGATTTTCAAAATCCTTTTTTATAATCCTCCATTGAAACTCACAACTTTATGTGGAGTGAGGAAAGCAAGAAACATGTTTTCCTTACTATACAGATAAAGAAACTGGTTTCTTTTAGGTAAAGTATCTTGATAATGAACATAGGTGCTAAACCCTGGGTTTCTGCCTTGTGGCTTAGAGAAGGGAAACAATCTCTTTTTAATTTAAATCAGTCAAATCACCTTGTGTCATTCAACATAAAGGAAAATAAGTATATGGTGAAATACAAACATAAGATGAAGCACTAACTTTTATGAGTATGTATGACTGAATAACTGATTGAGAAGCTTATGGTGTTTATTTTCTTGCGTTTCTCCCCACTCCCCTCCCAATAGACCCACCAATCTTTCTGTCTATAGAACAGAAGGCTTCTCTCACACCAAGAGGAACTCAATAGGTTTGGGCTCAAATGCAGATTCTTGGTTCTTCCTTATTCCAGCCCACAAGTTCAGAATCAGAGGTAGGGACTAAGAATCTGTATTTTTTTTTTACATGTTTTCCTAGGTGATTACTCTCCTGTTACTGGTTTAAGTAACATTGTTCTCAAATTCATTCATGGTAGCTGTAAATGGGACCTGATTTGAAGATAAGATAGATCTTTGCACCAGTAAAGGCGAAGTTATATTGGATTAGATTGGACTATTGTAACAGGTGTCCTTGAAAGAAGGGGGGAGTTTAGATACAGAGGCAACACCATGTAAAGAGGGAGGCAGAGCGCAGTGATGTGTATAAGCTGAAAAATGCCAAGGGTTGCCAGCAACTACCAGAAACTAGTAGAGAGTCATGGCACAGATTCTCCCTCACAAAGAAATCAAGCCTGCAGACACCTTGATTCCAGACTTCTAGTTTCTAGAACTGTGAGAGAATATATTTCTGTTGTTTAAGTTCCTCAGTTTTTGGTATTTGTTACTGCAGCCCTAGGAAAATTATAACACAACCCTTTTACTTTTCCTATATTGTCTCAATTCAGTTGTCCTTAGTTTCTCTTTCCCTTTTTAGGGAGTAATACATCCTATTCAGTTTGCTTTAGTGTTCTAGTGGACATATGTAACTTTTTCACTCAAAAAACGTGCAGTAATAAAAAGACACTTCTCCAGAGAAGAAATGCAAATGGACAACAGGCATATGAAAAATGTTCAAAATTACTTATCACCAGGGAAATGCAAATCAAAACCATACCAGTGAGAATGGCCTATATTAAAAATAACAGAAACAACAATTGCTGGTGAGGATATGTTGAAAAAAGGAGCTCTCTTACACTGCTGGCAGAAATGCAAACTAGTCCAGTCACTATGGAAAGATTGTGGAGGTTTCTCAAAACACTAAAAAATGAATCTATCATATGACCCAGCAATGCTACTCCTAGGAATCTACCCAACAAACACAAAAACATTAATTTGAAAGGAAACCTGCACTTTTGTTTACTGAAGTACTATTTACAATAGCCCAAATATGAAAACAACTTAATACCCCAAAACAGATGAATAGATCAAGAAAATGAGGTATATATACACAATGGAATACTACTTAGCAGTGAAAAAAGATAAACTCATGCCATTTGTGGCAACATGGATGGAGCTGGAAAGGATTATGCTCAGTGAAATAAGTCAGAAGGAAAAAGATAAATAGCGGATAGTTTAACTTATATGCAGAATATAGAGAAACCAAACAAAGGTTCAGAAAAAAGACAAAACTTGCAAGCCGACCATAGATCGGAGGCACACAGCAGGGGAGGGGGAGGGGTAAGCATCAGAATGGGGACGGGGAGAAGAGCCCAAGATACTGTTATGTTGGTGGGATAACTACGTGGACATACATGAAGGGAGAAATCAGATACTGTACAAAAATTAACAGAATGTATAAAAAAATAGTTGTTTTCTCATAAAGTGGTCATGTGGTGGTTTTGTAGGAGTTTAAGGCTGTCAAGTATTGCTCTAGTGCCATTTTGCCAGTGTAGCAGCAGATCCATCAGTCTGTTCACAGACTAATCAAAACAGATGAGAAAATGTAAATTCTAAATGGGAGGCATCTGTAAATTTACATACTATTCGTGCATGTTTATTGAGGAAATGGACAGGTGTATGTTATCGAAGTGTCCAGACTATCAGTGATACGCAGTTTATATTCAAATTGCTTCTCTTGGGGATTCCTATTGGCATTTCATAGCAACAATAGTCCCTCTTCTCTCCATGGGAATATCCCAGTTTTTGGTGAAAATCTCTAGTTCCTAGACACTAAGTGGCAAAAGCACAGCAAGTCATTTTGAAGTCCAAAAAGACTCCACGTATCTCCAATATCCTGCAGAATAGGTGTGGGGAGAGTGTCTTGACCTCTTGTTAAAATACTACTTGCTATTAATTTGTAAAATGATTGCTAAAAACTAGTGGTATATTACTTCCTTCAACATTTAAGCTTAAGTCCTCAGGACTTGACTCAGTGCTATTATTATCCAGGGTGTAAATTTTCCACAACTTCTCAAAAATAACATTCAGCTTTCCCAGGAATCTGTTTTTATTGGAGGCAATATCAGTGACGTACATGAATAAATAATTCTGAGACCAAACCTTATTTCTCTTGGGCAAATGTCTCAAGTTATTACAAAAATTAAAAACTATGTCACCTCTTAGTTATTTCTTTAGAGATGGGAAGTATTATTTTCCCATCACTATTCATTCAGAAACCTGTCTTTAACCCAGAGCTTAAAAATAGACAGCTTTGAGAGGTAAATAGGCCAAGAGCCTTGTTTTGGTTTGACCCAGACAAGCTTACCTTTTTTAAAAATTGGAATTACTTGGCAAAACTTGAAAATCAAGTTATTTCCCAACTGAATTTGTAATCTCTATGAAAAAAATAATCAGAAATTTTGGTGACATGACGCCTGTGGTTCCACAGAGCAACAATAAATTGGGTCGGAGAAAAGCTATCAACTTTAAAAATTTATAAAAATGATGAAGGACTGGGCCTGCCTGGTAGTACAGGGGTTAAAGTCTGAGTGCTATCAAGCTATCGCCAGACACTTTGGCCTGAGTTTGATTCCCAGCCAGGGAGCTGACTCACACATGGCATAGCAGACCTCTCTTGTCTCTCCTGCTGCTCTCCTCAGCAGTGTGTTACAGTAGATCCACCTGTTCTGCTCCCCACTCTGTCTCTGGTGGATCCTTTCACCCCCTGCACCTCTGACCTACACCCCATTTCTTATATACATAAGTAAATAAAAAGTGATAAAGGACTTCAAGAACTATAGGAAAGTCAAACTAAAGATAATGGGAGAAAATATTTGCACATCATATGTCCAATAAGGGGACAATATGTGAGATCTACAATGAAGTTATATAACACAACAAAAAGAAAACAAACAATACAATTAAAAATGGACAGAGAGCTAAGTTAGACACACTACTCCAAAGAAGACATAAAGATCACCAACAGGCATGTGAAAAAACACTCAGCATCACTTAATTAGCAGGGAAATGCTAATCTGAACTACAACCAACACCATCACACATCTGTGAAAATAGCTCTTATTGAGAAAAACCAGAAACAAGTGTTGGCAAGGTTGTGGATAAAAAGGATACCTGGAATAATGCTGATGAGAATATAGACTGTTCTAACCTCTATGGAAAATAGTGTGGATTCTCAAAATATTGAAGGTAATTCTGCCAGACCATGCAGCTGTTCCGTTACTCAGTATCTATTTGAAGAACTAAAAATACTAATTCAAAAGGGTGTATGAATTCCTATGTTAATTTCAGCACTATTCATAATAACCAAGTTATGGCGACAACCTAAGTGCCCCAAAACAGATGAATGGATTAAGAAGACATGGAGTTAATAACAATGGGATACTACTCAGATATAAAAAAGATGAAATCTTGCCATATGGAACAAATGGGTGGAACTGAAGGGGATTATGCTAAAAGAAATAAGTCAGAAAGGGCAGGACAAACACCAGTGATTTTACTCACATCTGGAATTTGGAAAAAGAAAACCCAAAGAATTGATAAAACGGAACCAAAACAAACCCTATAGATCTGAACGCAGAATTTATGCTAGTACGAGGGTAGTGTGGGTTGTGGGGAGCAAGAGGAGAGGGCCCAGTGGGCTATGATGTGGGATTATGGGTGTATAGGTGTAGGCTGCTGTGGCAGCATGCATCTAAAGAGGCATGAAACTGTATCTCCAAATCATCTACAATGTTTTAAACCAATATAACTTCAATAAAAAAGAAATGTTATCAAGTAAGATACAGTAAATATATACCTTCACCATTGAAAGACAAAAAGAACTGTTTTCATCTCAAAGAAACAGTGTTTGTGTGCCTTGAGTTTTTTTTTTTTTCCAAATAAATCATTTTTTTAAAGATTTATTTATTTACGCATATAAGAACTAGGGTGTAGGTGTGGGGTAGTGAGAGAATTCACCAGAGACAGAGTGGGGGAGCAGAAATAGTCAGATCAACTGAAATACACTGCTGAGGGGAGAAGCATGCAAGGCAGGAGAGGTCTGCTGCGCCGTGTGGGAATCTCCCTGGCCGGGTTGCGAACTCATGTTGCAGTGGCTGAGGATAGTTTCATAGTGCTGAGACTTAACCCATTGGGCACCAGGGAGGCCCAACCTTGGGTTTTCCTAAAAAAAAAAAGGTACTATTGAGTTTCCAATTATAAAGATATAGTTAACTTTCAGTGAGACAAATGACTGTATAATAAGCAATATTATTTCTAAAAATTAAATATTTTTGTAACATTAATAAAATAAAATAATAATATTAAATAGTCCATCGCTGCAATAACAGATTAGAGAGGCTGTTTCTTATAACATGTCCATCAGGGCAGGATGGGGTATGAAGTGGAAGATTAATAGCAATTCTGTGAGATGTGAGCCCAAGAGAACGTGTACCAGATGTACAATTCACAGGTGGACTGGCTTGATCAGGATAAAGCTTAGCACAGCTCAAGGTCTAGTCCCAAAACGGATATTCAACACGGCCTCTAGGCTGTAGTCACTTTGACTTACTGGGTTGGAGATCCTGCCAGCCACAGGGGTGCTATAGGTAGTCATTTTCCTGGAAACTGGGTGAAGTTCTGAGGAGCCCTGCTCTCCTAAGAGGATTGGGAAAGGTGCTCCCTCAGACCCTACTGACATGAGGACTTTCCTGGAAAGTTTTCAGAAGCTTTGAAAAAGTCTCTTAGTTGCTCCAACTCTATTCTCTTGCAGAGGAAATTTTAGTAAATGCTAAAATAGGAGGTTTTTATCTTTCCTTCATCAGGTGTTTTGTTTATGCCAGTGTAGGGTAAACGAAAGAGTCATCAGGTTTTTCCTTCCTCCCCTCAATGAAAGACCTCTGAAGGCCTACACGCCTAATGACGGGCACCTGGAGTGGGGTGTGGGCCTGCATGAATGGGCACACCTGAGCCAGAGACTGGGCTTATAAGCAGCAGTGGCGGCAGCAGTGGCGGCAGCAGTGGCGGCAGCAGTGGCGGCAGCAGTGGCGGCAGCAGTGGCGGCAGCAGTGGCGGCAGCAGTGGCGGCAGCAGCAGAAGAGACAAAGGAGAAGCAGAGAACCTTCCATTTGGGGTGCAGCAGAGGCCACGAGACGCCACCAGGGAGCCCAAGAGAGTAAAGATTCGCCGGGGGCTGGGAGGCCTACCAGCCTCCTGGCCCCCCCGGCCACCCTACCTGCCTTGTACCTGGTTGCCTCCCTACAAGAAACCATTAAAAAGCATAAAAAGCCACTGAGGGTTCCAGGACTCCCTCCTTTAGACGACTTCCTCCTTTAGACTCGTCTGCCCGTCTCCTTAGAGAACTTGTGTTCCTGATGTTTTCCTGCCACTATAGATCCTAATACTTATGCAGTATCTGTGAGTAAAATATATTAAAACATTTCTGAAATGAGATTCTAGAAGTCATTAATTCCATGAAAGGATGCTAACAAGCAGGGAAGGAAATCTGTACTGATGTCTCACCAAAGCCTGGGAGAAGTCGCAATGTAAGATGGATTTACAGCATGAGAAATAGACAATAGCAGAATTTATCTGATGGTTGCACCATTTCCCCAGCAGTTAGAGAACAGAATTAGCTCTGAGCAGGATCAGACTGGTCCAGCCCATCCTTTCATCCCAGGAACATCTTGATCATGCTTCTTCACATATCCCATGAGCATCTAAACTCTTACATGTTCAAAACATCACACAATTAGTAAGCTAAAAAAGGACAAGGAATGATATAGGTAGGAAAGATTAGATAAAGAAAAAAAAATCATAATCGAGATATTCAAGGCCTAGGTCACTAAGTGTTACTGACATTCATATCAAATTTGTCTCTGACTTTCTAGTAGTATAGACAAAAAGGAGGGCCTCCCTGGTGGCGCAGAGGTTGAGCCCTGCGCTGTGGAGCTGTCGGCAGCAAGCGATGCGAGTTCGATGCCCAGCCGGGGAGAATCCCACATGGTGCGGCAGACCTCTCCTGCCTCGCCCACTGCTCCCCTCAGCAGTGTATTTCTGATCTGCCTGTTCTGCTCCCCACTCTGTCTCTGCTGAACCCTCTCGCCGCCCCACGCCTCTGGCCTGTACCCCAGCTTGTATGTATAAATAAATAAATCTTTAAAAAAAAAAAGACAAAAAGGAAACCATGATTAATTAATTACAGAAATCTTACTTTTGGGGAGAAAAAACGTACCTGTTTTTACTCAAAAGAAATAGGACATTCCCTGGTACTTAAATGTGACTTTGTGTAGGGTAAGTGGAACAATAATCAGGATTTTCCACCCTCCCACCAATGATAGAGCCCTGTGGGCCTACGCGCATGCCTGATGGCGGCACCTGGAGAAGGGTGTGGGCCTGTGTGAGTGGGCGCACGTGAGCCAGAGACTGGGCTTATAAGCAGCAGAAGGAGAAGCGGCAGAGGCAGGAGAGAACAGAGCTTAGAGCAGAGGACCTTTTGGGGTGCAATGGAGACCACGACAGAAAGCCTGAGAGCCCAAGAAGGTGAGGCCTGCCAGCCTCCCGGCCCCCCGGCGCCTTTGCCTGCCCTATAACTCGTTGCCTATCTGCAAGAGACCATTAAAAGGCTAAAAAGCCACCAAGAGCTCCAGGAGGCCTCCTTCCTTTTGACCCGTCTGCGCAGCTCTATAGAGAACCTGCTCCTGGTGTTTTCCTGCGCTACAGTCTGCTACTGCTAATACATTTTTTTTCCATTTAACTTTTTGTCAATTTTCTCTGTAATTGTTTTTTATTTAAAAGTTCTATGATTAGAAGTTTGTCAAAGCTGTTATATGCCAAAGATCTGAGTATCAGGGTGGGGAAGTAACAAAAGTTTTGCATCCAGAGAGCACACAGGGGTGATGTTACATCATAGTTATCTAAAACCATGGATTCTGAATCTAGGGAAAGAGGGTGTGTCTGAGTTACACCAGCTTTGCAAGGGAGTGAATTGGGGTTGAACCCACAGGGAGCTATGTTCACATAGTCATCCAACCACAACAAAAAGCCACTAAAGGGATGGGAAATTACTTATTATTTAAAGGGAAACAATAACCAGTAACTTACAGACTTTCTGTTTGGGAGGATATTAGTTTTTTACTTGTCATCTTTAGGGATCTTACAAAATTATTTTATTTCAAAGGACTTTTACCATCCAAGTATTAACCAGACCCAACCCAACTTAGCTTCTAGGATCAGAAAAGACCTGATAGATTCGGGGTGGTCTGGCCACAGACTCCTAGGATTCTTCCAATGTAGGATTCCAATGTAGGGGCAGTTGGAGGGTCATTTGGTCAGTTAGCCCGTCAACATGATTTGAGCTTCTGATGTGAGACAGTCATAAAATGAAAAAGATGAATTGAAGATACCCTATTGGTTTGAGTCTTGGCCTCTGAAGCTGTCTGCAGCCAAAGTGGCGCGGGTTCAATCCCCGGCCAGGGAGCTTCCCACTTAGAGCAGCAGACCTCTCCTGTCTTGCCCCCTGCTCCCCTCAGCAGTGTATTTCAGTCGATCCGCCTGTTCTGCTCCCCCGGCTCTGTCTCTGGAGAGTCCTCTCACCACACCACATCTCTGGCCTACACCCCGTTCTTGTGTGAATAAAAAAATAAATCTTTTAAAAAAAAAAAGATCCCCTAATTCTGAAATAGATAATACAATAGGGAAATGTTTGGGCAAAGAAACAATAGGATTGCTGTGTGTTTGTAAAGCTTATATTCACAACATTGAGCATGCCCATTTCACAAGCAGGTTGGTGGTAGAGTCTGTTGTAAGAATCAAATTATCCAGCTAGGTCTTTCTTTTCCTTACCAGACCACAAGGAGTCACTGTGTAAAGTTACCCTGAGGGCTAATGAGGGAAATAAGCTTTAGATAAGCAAAGTGGTAGACTCTAAATGAAAAAGACTTTGAACCCATCTGCTCAGATAAAGACATGAGTGAATGGGTTCTGGAATGAGTGAGTGGGGTTTGGCCATCTGCACTGGTAGGGGAATAAAAGACTTTGAGGGGCTCTTACCAAGAAGGGAAGCCTCCTGGGAAGTGTAAACACAGCTCCACTCACTTTTGCAAGCAACAGCAACTGATGACCTTTCTCTAGAAAGCTTTACTCTGTGCAACAGGCCCCTACAAGCCCTCTTCTCAATATTCCTTGCAGTCCCTTCATTTTCTTGTTTGTTGATTTTCCTTTTGCAAACAGGATTGGGTGATCCATTATTCAACAAAAAACCTTCTTTTGTCAAATCTTAAGCCCTTTCTAGTGTTGATTTAATGCCTGGACAGACAGGTGGAATAATTGCCCAAGAGCAGTAACAACCTTAGCTAAGTTATCAGTTTTTATTCTTAGGTACTCATCGACCTAAAATACGTCCACACTAGGCCTTTGTCTTGGTATTTCAGTATTGTGCAAGCCTCTGGACTGTGTTCCTTCTCTTACCAATATTTAAAATGTCCCAATCACAATCAGTGTTCTTAGAGACTTCAACTTCTTGAATAATGGTTTATGACACAAGGGGCCCAAGCAGCTCGGAAAAACCCCTGTTATGCTCCCTGGGTCACAAAGAAGACTCATAAACTGCTCTTAGATGACAACTTCTAAGGAAGGGATAGCTGGTGTCTGGTGTCTGATGGTGTTCTAACCAGCTGGCAGCCAGAGCAAATTAGGAGCATGTTTTCATTTAACATTATTCCTTGCTGACTCCCTGGAAAATTGTCCAAGTGGAGAAAAAATAAGGTGTCCTTTCTGTTAACTCAGTATTCTTAATTATAGTTGTTGGGAGTTGGCTTAAATCCTGTCCTGAGGCATGTGTGTTCTTTCTCTCCTCCCCCGTCCTAGGCTACAAAGGAATTCTTTTCAGAGATTGGTAATAGTACATTCTGAGAGAAAAATGTGCTAAAACTTTTCAGTTACCCTTTTTAGAGATTTCTCTCCTCATATTGGCCTCTGTTCATTAAAATCATTTTGAGGTTGTTTTTCTCTTCTTTTACGTCCTTTTCAACCACAAAAATAAGCATGTGCTTACATGTTTAGGAAGTAAGACTGGCCTAACATAACCTTCTCCCGATACAATGTGCGCCTTCTTGGTCAGAACTGCTTGCCCCCTTTTGTCTTGTTCCGGTCCTATATTCCATGCTAGGCAGAGATAGTGTGGAGTTCACCACAAATCGGTTCCATGGAGTCCTTGAGACTGTGTTTCCTATATCAGAATAAATCCACATCCATCCAGATGCCCAAATCAGAAACACTCAACCAACTTCCCTTTCTATCAAGTCTCAAGTCTAATTTACCACCAATCCTGTTGAATTCCCCTTCTACACTCACCACTTCTGTCCACATACACCTAACCTAGACTACCTTTGCGCGTTCTCCTAAAATGAGAACTTCCTAATTGAGTTCTCAGGATCTACCAGCACCTTCTTCTATATAGCAGGCTGCTAGTTTCAGAACAAAGTATGTATTGTCTGTGTATTATTGCTACCTTTTGAAGACTTCCCATCTATTAAATATTTCTTACATTAAAATCCCTGGATAGGTGAAACAGTCTGTCTGATCATATTTCCCCCCCCCCTTTTTTTTTTTTTTTAACTTTCTTTGGTCCCATGAAAACTTTCTTGGTTCCCATTTGAAAATTCCTCCTAGGGGACCCAGGCACCCTGAGATGGCAGTAAGCTGGATAAAAGGCAGAATCTGCATCAGTCTCCAGGGTGGCTCTGAGGCCTGCTTTGGGAGAGTGATAAACATGGTGGAAACAGAACGAGATTTGGAAGTTAAAGCAATTGTGTCATGACTGTCTCCAGTGACTTCTTTTGCTTTGGGACTGTCTAAAAAGACTCTAACTCAACTATGTGTTTAATGAACAGTAGTGATAGAGTTCATGTACCCTGAAAGTGCCATTTTCTCTCCAGAGCATTCCTCTGAAACAGAGACCGGACTCAGAGGCTGTCTGCCCTCTGTCTTAAATACTTATAAAATATCATCTTAATTTTAATTGTTTGCAATAAACTCCCACAACAGAAGATTAATATAAACTCCTCATATAAAAAAATATGGTGGTTACCAAGGAAGAAAGGAAGGGGAAGGGAAGTAGAAGTAATAGATAAAGGGGTTCAGATGGTGTGAATGGTGCAATAAATTGACTGGTGGGAACAGTGCAAGTGTGAAGCTGTATTTCCAAAACAGTATTGTAACCAATAATAAATCAATTAAAATTCATTAAAACATAAATAAGTATCACCGTTCATATAATACAGACTTTCCCAAAGTAGTTCAGTAAAAAATCCTAGGCCAGAGGAGTTGATTCAATTTAATCAAGGCCAAGTTCATCCAATTTAATTTTACTGCTTTTTCCTTTATGACATGAAGTTATTCAGGTGTTGGTGAAATAATTCAAAGGAATAATAAACCATGAATATTGGTGCTAAAGGTCAAACAAGTGCTGCCCTTTAACCTGTTGGTACCAAAGAGCAGTTCAGGTAAAGATATTTTAATCAATCGATCAATTAATTATCTTACATTATTATAAATTTTTGGAAAGTATTTGACTTATTCCCTCAGTTGTAGTTCCTTCCAGTATCATCCATGTTGCATGAGTTTATCTTTTTTGATGACTAAATAGTATTCCACTGTGTATATGTATCACTTTTGATCCATTCATTTGTTTTGGGACATTAGGGTTTTTTCATAGTTCACTATTGTAAATAGTGCTGCAGTAAACATAGGAGTGAAGGATTCTAGTGGTAACTCCATTTTTAGTGTTTTGAGGAACTTCCACTCAAATTTCTATCGTGGCTGGACCGGTTTGCGTTCCCACCAGCTGTATGAGGGTTCCTTACTCACCACATCCTTACCAGCATTTATCTTTCCAGATTTCTTAGTATAAGCCGTTCTCACAGGTGTGAAGTGGTATCTCACTGTGGTTTTGATTTGCATTTCCTTGATGATAAGTGATGTTGAATATTTTTTCACATGACAGTTGCATTTCTTCTTTGGAGAAATGCTTATTTAGCTCTGATCATTTTTTTTATTAGGTTGTTTGCTTTGCTTTTGTTGAGTTATGTAAGTTCTTTGTAGATCTTTGATATCAGTTCCTTATCAGTTGTACTGTGTATAAATAGTTTCTTCCTGGCATCACTTTGTTTTGGTTGCTGTCTTTTTTGCTGTACAGAAGCTTTTTAGTCTGATGTAGTCCCAGTTGTTTATAATCTCCTTTGTTTCACTTGCTCAGAGAAGAATCCTCAAAAATGTTTCTTAAGTTTATGTCATGGAGTGTTTTGCCTGTTTTCTTCTATATATTTTCTGGTTTCCTGTCTACATCAGTGTCTTATCCATTTTGAGTTAATTTTTGTATGTGGTGTGAGATAATAGCCTGGCTTTATTCTTTAGCATGTGGAAGTTCAATTTTCTCAGCACCATTTATTGAAGAGGCTTTCCTTGTTTCAGTACATATTCCTTTTTTTTTTTTAAGATTTTATTTTATTTATTCATACAAGCTGGGGTACAGGCCAGAGGCGTGGGGTGGTGAGAGGGTTCACCAGAGAAAGAGTGGGGAGCAGAACAGGCAGATCAGAAGTACACTGCTGAGGGGAGCAGTGGGCAAGGCAGGAGAGGTCTGCCACACCATGTGGGATTCTCCCCGGCCGGGCGTCGAACTCGCATCGCCGCTGCCGACAGCTCCACAGCGCAGCGCTCAACCGCTGCGCCACTGGGGAGGCCCCTTTTTCAGTGCCTATTTTTTGCTCCTTTGTCATAGAGTAGTTGACTCTCTCTCTCTCTGTGTGTGTGTGTGCGTGTGTGTGTTTCCTGGGCTTTCATTTTGACTCCTTTGATCTGTGTGTCTTTTTTTGTTGTTGTTCCAGTATCATGCTGTTTTTATTATTACAGCTTTGTGGTATAGTTTGAAGTTGGGGAGTGTAATCCTTCTATTTTTTCCCTCGTATAGTCAGAAGAGCTTGGCTATTTGTAGATTTTTATGTTTCCATATGCGTTTCATCAGTATTTGTTCCATTTCTTTGAAGAATGCCATTGAGATTTGTATTGGAATTACATTGAATCTATAAATCGCTTTTAGTGGGTTGGCCATTTTGATAATGTTAATTTTTCAAATCCATGAGTAGGAAATGTCTATTTCCTTGTGTCTTCTTCTATTTATTTTAGCTATGCTTTGTAATCCTTGTATAGGTCTGTCACTTCCTTTGCTAGGTTTATTGCTAGGTTTTAATTATTTTTTGTTACAATTGCAAATTTCTTCCTCTTCACACTTACTGTTTCTATAGGAAGGATGTTGATTTCTGTGTATTGATTTTGTAACCTACTACTTTACTGAGCATGTTTCTTTTTTAAATATTTTTTCCTGTGGATATATTATCATCTCATCTACAAATAATGAGTTTTAATACTTCTTTCCATATTTGGTTTCCTCTTATGTATTTCTCTTGCCAAATTGCTTCAGTCAGGACTTCCAATATTGTATTAAGAGCATTGGTGAGAATAGACATCCTTGTCTTGTTCCAGATTTTAATGGGAAGGTTTTCAGTTTGTCACCATTGAGAATATTAGCTATGGGTTTGTCATATATGGTTTTTATCATGTTAAAGTATGTTTCTTTTATTTCAAATTTTTTGAGGACTTTCATCATAAATGATGTTGAACTTTATCAAGTACTTTCTCAGTATCTATTGATATAATCATATGATTTTTATTTTATTTTGTTGTTGTTGATGTGGTGAATGACTTTAACTGATTTTTTGATGTTGAACAATCCTGTGTCCCTGGAATGAATTCCACTTTGTCATGGCATATAAATCCTTTGATGAATTGTTGGATTCAGTTGTTAAGATTTTAATGTGAATTTTAGCATCTATGTTCATTAAGGAGATTGACCTATAGTTTCCCTTTTAAATGTGTGTTGTCTTTGTTTTTGGTGATGTTGGCTTCATAAAATGTATTTGGCAGTATTGCTTCTTACTCATTTTTTTGAAGAATTTTTATAGGGAAGACATTAGTTCATCTTTAAATGTTTGGTAGAACTTGCTTGTGAAACCATATGGTCTTGGGCTTTTTTTGTGGAGGAGGTTTTTGATTACTGTTTCAATTTTGCTGCTTGTCACTGGTTAATCTTCTTTTTTCTTTTCAGTTGTTGGTGATTGTATAATTCTGAGAATTTGTGCATCTTATCTGGATTGTTGAACTCATATGGATATAAATTTACATAATAATCTCTAACTATCCTCTGGATTCCTACTGTGTCTGTTGTAATTTCTCCTCTTTCCTTCATAATCCTATTCATTTGAGCACTGCCCCCCCCCTTTTTTTCACAAAGGAGGTGAAAGACCTCCTTTGTAGATGAGATGATGATATATCCACAGGATATAAACCTAGCTAGAGGTTTATCTGTTTTTTTTATTTTTTTCAAAGAACTAGCTTTGGGTTTATTGATCTTTTGGACTGCCTTTTTCATTTCTCTTTCATCTTTAATTTTTATTTATTATTTCCTTTTTTCTGCTGGCTTTTTGTTGTTGTTTTTCTTTTTCTAGTTCCTTGAGATAGGAGATTAGGTTGTTTATTTGGGTTCTTTGTTTCTTGATGTGGGTTTGTATTGCTATAAACTTTCCTTGTAAACTGTTTTTGCTATGTCCCATATATTCTGGAAGGTTGTTGTGTTCTCATTTTCATTCATCTCAAGGTATATTTTTAATTTCATCTTTGATTTCTTCATTAATTCAGTAGTCCTTCAGTAGCATGTTGTTCAGTTTCCATGTAATGAGGGATCTCCTTGCTTTCTTTTTGTAGCTGATTTCTAGTTTGATGTGGTCATACTTACTATGATTTCTATCTTCATGTACTTGTTGATATTTGTCTTGTGACTCAGTATGTGTTCAGTTCTGGAGAATTATCCATGTTACTTGAGAAAAATATATATTCAGTTTTTTTTTTGGGGGGGAGGGGTACAGTGTCTTCTAGATGTCTGCTTGGCCCATGTGGTCTAGATCTTCATTTAGGGATTGTGTGTCCCTTTTTACTTTCTGTTTCATTGATCCACCCATTTGAGAAAGTGGGGTATTAAATTCTGCTATCACATATATATTTTCCCCAATGTCTATTTTCAGAGATGATAGGAATTGTCTAATGTATTTTGGTGTTCCCTTATTTGGTGAGTGTTTATTGGTGAGTGTAATGTCTACCTGGTGCATTATCCCCTGATCATTTTATAGTACCCATATATAGTCTCTTGTCACCTATTTTAGCTGGAAACCTATTTTATCTGATGTAAGTATGCCCGTCCCTGCCTTTTTGTGGTGACAATTTGCTTGTAGAATTGCTTTCCAACCCCAATATATGTTTATCTTTAGCACTTAGGTGTGGTTCCTGGAGGCAGCAGAAGTTTGGATTCTGTTTTCTACTACAACATGCTTCTCTGTGTCTTTTTATTGGTGAGTATAGTACATCGATGTTTAGGGTGATTATTAGTACATAGAAGTCTATCACTGCCATTTTTTCCCATTGTTTTATAGTTCTATTCAATAAGCCGTTCAGTTCTTCATGTTCATTCCTGTGTTGGTTTACATTTTAAGCTTCCTAGAATATTTCTTGGAGTGAGGGATTAGTAGTAGAGAATTTCTGAAGATTGTGTTTGTCTGAGAAGGGTCTTATTTTTTCCTCATATAGGAAGGAGAACTTTGAAGGATAGAATATTCTTGGCTGGCATTTTTTTGTCTTGGAGTTTTTATATATTTCACTTCATTCTCTTTTTGCCTGTAGGGTTTCTTCAGAGAAGTCTGATGTTGACCTGAGCAGTTTTCCTTTATAGGTCATCTGTTTCTTCCTCCTAGTCATATTCATGAATTTTTTCTGTCTTGGATTTTTGAAGGCTTTACTACTATATGTCCTGTATTTTTCCTTTCATTATTATAGTTTATCATTATTCTAACTTCTTGGATGTTTATTTTCATAGCCTGCTTCAAGTTCTGTTATCTCTCTTTTCTCCTTCTGGGATTCCTGTAACTCTTATAATTCCTTTCCTCATGTGTAAGATATTCTTGAAGTGTTTCTTTATTCTTTTTTCCTTTGTTTCACTCTTTCCTTTTCTTTCTTGGTCTTTTTGTATCTTCAAGAATATTGATTCATTCTTTTATATCATCTATTATATTTTCATTACTTATTCACTCTCAATATTCTGTTGGTTGATTATATTTCTCATAGCATTCTTTTCCTTTTTTGCATTTTTTCAGAGATTTCTGATTCGTTCTTATGAGGGTTTTGTGTGTGTGTGTGTGTGTGTGTGTGTGTGTGTGTGTGTGTGTGATTCAAGTTCTTTGACTTCTTAATTATGATAATTTTGAATGAATTTTTTATCTGACAGGAACAGGAAATCTTCCATGCCAGTGTTGCTGACGTCTTGAGTCTGATTTTCTTTCTTTCATATATTGTTCCCCTCAGGGCTTCTTTGGCCATTTTGTTTTTCCTTCTCCCCATTGTTTTCTTTGCTGTAATTGGGTCATTTGTTGCATATGAGTCCTTCTCCCCTGCAGTTCTGGGTGTTTAATTTATGGTGGGCACAGCTTCTGTGGTCTTAGAGGGTCTGGGATAGTGTGTTGTTCTAGAGCCTTCACAAGGTTCTTCTGAGCTTTGTTCTGATGGCTGTGAGGGAAAGGGTGATGCTGACATGAGGCTGAGTTCTTGGGACTTTGTTTTACCCATGGGTGGTGACTCAGAATCTGTTTTGTTGGCCAGAGGGTTGCTGAAGATTCCTGATCTAGAAGAAGGCCTTATGTGGCTGAGTGGGATGCACTTTTTGTTGTGACTGGTAACTTGCCATGAATAGTTAGGTCCTGCAAGATTGTGACTCTGGGTCTGCTCCCAAGGAGCTCTTAGCCAGGCCTCAGTATTATTGAGTGTCCCCTGTATAGGGAAAAGCCCTCTGCGTTCAAGGCTGGGTCTCCAGTATGGTCAGAGGTGCCAAGAGGCTGAGTGGGATGTCCTTTCTGGTGCCGCTGGGGGCCCATAGTGTGTAAGTAGTTCCTGCAAGCTTGCAGGTCGGGCCTCTGTCCATTCTGGATGGACTGGCAGCTAGGCCTGGAGTCAGGGGTGCTCACCAAGGGGCTGTTAAGGGTTTCTGATATACAGTAATGTCCTGCAAGACCCTGGTGTGCTGAAAGGAGCTGGCAAACTGAACCTCAAGGTAGAGTTCCTGACTGTGATAAATATAGGTGAAATCAACAATGATTCTATAAAATGAGTTTTATTAGAAGTCCTTATCCTTTTTTTTAGGAGAGGAAAAAAAAGCTCTGACTATCTTAGACCAGGTCTTCATAAGAGAGAAAACAGGTCTTAGGGTTACAAAAAGTTTTGGGAAACAGTCAATAAAGTTTTTTTTTTTTTTTAATTTTTCTTTTTTTAAAGATTTTTTTTTTTTTTTATGTATACAAGAACTGGGGTGTAGGCTAGAGGTGTGGGGTGGTGAGAGGATTCACCAGAGATAGAGCGGGGAACAGAACAGGCAGAATGAATGAAATACACCGCTGAGGGGAGCAGCGGGAGAGGCAAGAGAGGTCTGCTGCAATGGGATTGAATTCATGCTGCAATGGCTGTGGATAGCCTCATCGGCTGAGACCAAACCCGTTGCGCCACTAGGGAGGCCCAAGACAGGTTTCTTTACTGGAAGTTTTCATAGAGCGTTTAATGCTCTTAAGTATTAACTCTCCTTTAGAGGCATATACTATGAAGTAATTTTCAATATGACAACCCAACATATTTACCAACATTTATTTCATAAAATATTTTGAGAATCTAAAATATCAAATAGCATAAAATATTGCTTTAGAATATAGATCTCTTGAATTTGTTACTTGTTTTACCACTCTTTTTTGATTACTTTATATCAAGTGTTTTTCACTTCTTTACTCCCTGTCATTCTCTGTTCTCCTCTCCCTGCCCTTTTCCTGCCCCTTTTCACCCCTTCTATTTCCATTTCCTTACTTTTATACTTTCATAGACTTTATTGTCTTTATCATCTCTTTGTCTCATTTCTCCCAGCTCCCCAACCATCACCTATCCCTCTGTTCTTTTTACCTTTCTCTTATTTGAAAGGATATGATTTCTGGTCTAATGCTCAGTTTCATTAATCCAATAAGTATTTTGAGTGTCTACTTAGAGTTAAACAATTCTCTGAAGGTGTAAAATGCAAAGCCCCAGTCCCTCTGTATTATAGTTCTAGCAAATGCCTCATCATTGTCCATTCCACCTTTGCCTGCTCATTCCTTACTGGCAACCTTTGCTAGTCTTTTCTTAGTCCTCTGCCTATCCAGCTAGCTCTTTGTGAACAATTTCTTCAGGCCTACCATTTGCATCGACCTATTTCTACCTATCCTATATCACTTTAATTTTCTCTCTGAACTCCTGAAGTCTGCCTCTACTTTTCAGTTGGACATTTGTCAATAATCAGCCTTAAATTATTTAAAGGGCATGTTTACTTTGGACTCAGACAAAGAAAGGCAGAAAGTAGGTCTTCCTTTCTTTTCTGTTCCTTTGGTGCACAGCAAGACACAATGGCTGGGAGACTGGGAGGCTGGGAGGCTCCTCTGACTCGGACAGCTGCTGCTTTACCGATTAATGAATAAAAGAATTGCTGTTTTTATGTCTTCAGATGAATGATATTTCTTTTGCCATAAATCCTCAAACTAGGAAGAATGTAGATGTGGTTTATGAGAAAACATGTGAAGCCGAGGCAGGATTTTATTGACTAGGGGAGTTGGGAAATCATATTTGTCTTCCTGATGGGTCATGAACTACCTCAGTATTGACTCTAATGCAATAGCCTATTAGAGCTATAGAAAGCTGAACTTTTTGATCTTTTTCTATGATTCTCAAGTGTTTGTGTGAATTATTACAACAATAGATTTGGAAACAAACGAAACATTCGACTTTAGCTGGAAAATGCTATACCTCTTTTGAAAATCAACTTTATTGAGGTATGACTTAAATGCAATGAATGCACACATCTTAAATGTATATGGTATGTTTGGCTAGTTTATGCATCCACAGAATGCTGTTTTTCAGGTAATCTTCAACTCTCACTCCTGACATTAAGAAGTCAGTGATCTGATTTATGTTACTACAAATTAGATCTTCATATATTGCACTCTTCATTTGCCCAACATTTGCTGAAGGTAATGTTTATTTTAATTGAAGTAACATTAGTTTACAACACTTTATATGACTCAGAGGCACAGTTCACCCTCTTCAGATGTGTTACAACACCACACCCACTACCAAGATTCCCATAGTCCTCCACCATAGTCCAGTGATTCCCCATTCCCCCTTTCGCTCCCCACTTTCCCCCTCTTCCAGTGGTAGCCTCAATTCTGCAATCATATTTCTTTGGTTTCTTTCATTTTAGTTTTGCCTATTGCTGGCTTTGTTTCTCTATATTTCAATTTGGCCTTTGTCTTTTTCCTTCTGACTTATTTTGCTTAGCAAACCCCCTCTGGTTCCATCCATGTTTTCCCAAATGACAAGATTTCATTGTTTTGTCTTGCAGGGCTCCGCCTGACACCAGGGACCCTCAGTCACTTTTTGGGAAATGCCTCCAACACCAGGCACACCCACCAGTGCCTCAGGAAGCAGAAGAGGCTCCAGTCTGGGGCTGGCAGGGCCCCACTCAAAACCAGCAACCCTCAGCCACCCTCCAAGAAGGGGCCCCAATCCCAACCATAAACACCTGCACCTCAGGAAACAACATAGTTCACGGTCAAGGATGCACAGAGCCCTGCCTGAAAACTGCCCTCCTCCACCTCCCTCCAGGAAGCGCCTCTGACCCTGGGCAGGCATACCTACCAGTGCCTTGGGAACCTGCGCAGGTTATAGTCAGTTCTACCAGCCTGGCCTGGCAGCATCAGCGACTCCCAGCCAGCACCCTGTGAGTGCCCCAGCCCAGAGTGGTAGCAGTGGAGACCTGCCTAGAAGAGGCTGAATCCATAGCAGTGAGGTCCTGAAAATAGTAGAGAGATGGAGTAAAACAAAGAATGTCTGCAGTAGCCCTAAGGGGAATATCACGCCATAGCAAGAGAACAAATCTTCAGAACCCAATCACAAAGACATGAAAGATCTATTCCTCCTATCAGACACAGAATTCAAGCTTGCCATCAAAAAGAAATTCAAGATCTCAGAGAAAACTCAGAAAAGTTGTTCTTTTCTGGTGACATCATATTCCCTTGAGGTTCCAATCTTTGTATATTTTATATGCCCAGTTTACTGCTTTAGGTTTCCTTAATTTTTAGAAATATTTATTGCTATAGCTTAAAAAGTTGAGCTAATTTTACTTTTAAAGCAGGTAGCACCATGATTTTATTTTTATTTTTGGTCTTTGCTGTCTTCCGTAGTCAAATGAAACTTATGTTTGTGGTTGCTGTCTCATAGGGTGGGGGAAGGGCCTGAAAGAGCCCAGCTGCTGATGCCCCAGTACTGGGGGGTGGGAGGGCTGAGTTTTGTTTGTGTAACCACCAATATCCCTTTTCTCTTGTTTCCTAGACCTCCGAACCTACAGTCTGAGTCCTGTCAGCATACTTCCTGAGGTTAGTACCAGTCCAACGTGGTAGCAAAGGGGGCGTGCAGTCTAGTATGCCATCATTTTAAAAAAAGATTTATCTATGCATACAAAAACTGGGTTGTAGGCCAGAGGTGTGGGGGTGGTGAGAAGATTCACCAGAGACAGAGTGGGGAGCAGAACAGGCAGATCTACTGAAATACACTGCTGAGGGGAGCAGTGAGCAAGACAGGAGAGGTCTGCTGTGCCATGTGGGAAGTTCCCTGGCCTGGGATTGAACACCTGTAGCAGTGGCTGGCAATAACTTCATAGTGCTGAGACTTAACCTCTTGTGCCACCAGGGAGGGCCTGGTATGCCATCATTTTTTTTTACCATGGAGTGGTCTTGACTCTGGGGAGTTCTTCAGCTTCTTGGCATGTATTTCTCCTAATCAAGGGTGTGTTCCTAATAAGGGTTCCTTCATAATATTTAGCTCCCCCCTCCCCAGGATTCCTGGCAGAGTCCGGGAATGCCTACCCTGCCTTCCTGCAGTGTGGGATGCCCACCCTGCAATGCAGTCTCCAGGCATTTCTCTCCATTCACCTTTTGTTCAATGTAACCTGAATCTCCTGCTTGTTCCTTCTGGTGGAATATGGTAGACTCTGATGTCCAGGAGACCTTTCCATTTTGACTCAAGCCACTGGACTCTCTGTGTAATGCCCCACTGGTTGACCAAGACAATCCTCTTGGAAGCAAATCAAGAAACTTTCTCTGATTTCATCTTGATTTCTCTGTTGATCTGGCTTTAGAGGAGGAGGTTTCTAAGGGTAACCCATTCATGTTGCTGCATGTGTACAGAATTCATTCCTTTTCATCACCGAATAGTATTCTTTTGTATGAATAGATCACAATTTATCAGCTTACCTGTTGATCACATTTAGCCTGTTTCAAATTCAGTACTATCATGAATAACTTGGCAATTTGTCTCCTAGATATTTATCCAAGAGAAATAAAAGAATATGACCATACAAAGACTTACACAAGAATGTTTGTAATATAAAGGAATAAAACAAAGGAGCAGACAAAACTAAACCGAACAAAACCTAGACATCTTTCTGCAGAACATAGGTTCTAAGGAGGGTATGTGTGTATTTAGGGGTGGATAGTCATAAAGAATTGTGGGGTTCCAACAGACTATAGTGGATTTAATTTTTAAAAGAGCTAACAATCTATTTTTCATCATTTATGTGTCATTTTACATTCTCACCAAATGTGTATGATGCTCCCCTGTTTTCCCTTTCTCATCAACAGTTAGCATTGCTTGTCTTTTTTTCCCCCTGTAATTACCTATGTCTATATTTTATTTACTTATGTGTCCATTCACAGGTCTTTTATGAAATTCACTTTAAAATTTTTGCTTGGTTAAAATAAATCTAATTGTCTCTTTATTCTGACAGATGTCTTTAAGTGATATATGTGGAACAAACATTTTTCTCTTTCTTATTACTTAATGGTCTCCTTAGAAGATTAAAAATTTTAATTTGATGAAGTCAAATTTGCCATTTTTTTTCTGTAATGAATTATGTTTTATGTGTTCTAAGGAGCCTTTGTCTAATAATATCACAAAGTCACAAATATTTTCTCAAGTTATTTTTTCCATGGGAAGAGCTATTTGTTTCAGCAGCCTCTGTTTTTCAAAAGATGTTTTATTCTCCACTAAAGTGCTTTGACACTTTTTAAGAAAACTTAATAATGTTCATATAGATGTGGGGATAATGACACAAGGTACATACAACATACATTTCAGTAGGATATCTGAATGAAAAAAAAAGTATGAAGCATTAAAAATAATTTTTGTGGGGCAGCTCTCCTGCCCTCCTGTGGCTTGCGTTCCTTCCTTCCTTCCTCCCTCCCTCCCTCCCTTCTTTTCCTAATAAGCCTGTCCTTTTAAAATGTAAAGAAAATCAGGGCCTCCATGGTGGCCTAAGGGTGAAGTCTCAGGACTATCACCACTATGGCCTGCGTTGGCTAACCCACGTGGCACAGCAGACCTCTCCTGTCTCGCCCACTACTCCCCTCAGCAGGGTATTTCAATAAATCTGCCTGCTGTATTCCCCACTTGTCTCTGGTGAGTCCTCTCACCCACCTGCACCTCTGGCCTACATTCCAGTTCTACACAAAAATAAAAATAAAAAATAAATAATTAAAAAATAAAATGTAAAGAAAAACATAATTTATGTGGCTGTTATTCTCCTATTTTCATAAAACACAACTTTCTTTTAATTACTTCTTTATGTCTAGTCCAGAATGAATGGAACAATTCTCTTTAAATCTAAAATCACATGAAATGGTAATATATCCAATGATAGTAACAGAATTCATCCCACCCATGTCTTAAACGCATACACTTTCTGGTGAGGAGAAGTCTTGTTCCAGATATTTGAGTATGGTAATGTTCACAGATTCCAGACTGTTCTTCAAATGCAAAACCACTCTGAAGTGCCACATAATGAAAAAAAAATCCGCATTTCACCTATAAAGTTCAGATTTATAGTGCTGACAAAATGATCATAACTTAATTTTTGATATTAGGTGTGTCAACATAAGCAAAGATTTAATTCTGTGATAAATAGAGAAATATGAAAAAGAAAACCCAGTAGCTATGAAAAAATTCTAAAAATTTAATGATTTAAAAATGGCCTCTACAAACAAGATGGGAAAGAAAGTAATACAAATTGAATATACTTATTTTGAAAATGTGAATATCACCACTTAACTTAGAACAAATCTGTCATCTCCTAAGAAATACACATTACGCAATAAAATCTATGACACACTTTTAAAGTTCTTCAAGTATAGTTGATTTTTAGCAATCCCCTACATCCCCAACATGTACTTGCCTTACTATAATACAGAGTATTGTACTTATTGCCAGAGTAGAACTTTAAGAATTATAATAGTATTTGTTTTCAAAATTTCTGTTACAAATTCACTGATTTTTTTTTTTTTAATCATATTGAGATCACACATTCTTTATTCCCTTACATCCTTTCTTGTTCCAGTGGTTTGGTTGTTTAAAACAGGCAAAATTAATTACGTCAAAGCATATATAACAAAAAACATTTTCAAAGGGGCTGGAATAAAAATGTTAAATAAAACTGTACCAAAAGACTATATAGATAAATAACGTGCTTCTTGACTTGGTATGCTGTGAATACATTTACCCACTAGATAGAAGTATTTCATTGACTCCACGATGAGTCTGATGGCTTGTGGTGTTTGTGTCGACACCAAAGGTATGAAGGAACACACGTGGATGGGGGCTGTTCTGGGCTGCGAGATGGCATCGGGGTGTGTAAGCAGCTGTTGGCCAGAAGGAGTTGTGAAGATTAGTTTGAATCTGTCCTGTTGCCCTGAATGCTGGGTCTGCACATACATGCTTTAAGGAGGGTACAACCTCAATCAATGACTTCCCTTGGAATAAGATGTGATTTTGTGGCTCTAACATGCAGATGACCAAAGAATTAGGCAGTTTCATTCCGGTAATGAGGATAGGAGCACTATGGGAACATTGAGTCTAGAAAGTCTATTTACAACAGGCAGACAGAATCACTCCTTTTTGTAGATGATTGTAGTGTGATATGTCTTTATGGGTTCCTGTGCAAATAATGCGATTTTTGCAAATCTGAAAGAACCCTCTGGCCAAATTACTCACAAATGCAACCCATCAAAAAGCCATACTCTCTTTCTTTACGTGGCGTCCCTCAGGGTTCGACCAACTCAGTCCAAGTTGGGAACATGGCTCAAACTACAATTATTCCTGTTTCTAGTACCTGAAACTTTGGAGTTTCTGAGACTTACTCTTTAGGAAGACTTTTTCAGCTAGAATTGAGGCATTGTGCCACAATATGCCCAGTATGTTCAATTTTGGAAGGGGTTTCAAAGCAAGAACAAATATCTTGCCTCATTATTGGGAGGTGAACACTTGCCAATAAACTATGCTCACCACTTGGGAGTGACAGGCTCAAAGGAGTCACCAGCACAGCAATATTACAAGTAGCTGGCATGTTTTCTTTAAAAATGCAGCATTAGGAAGTTCTTACTAAGGTGCTTAACTCATGTTTCTTTAATGGAATGTATCAGACAAACATTAACATACATGAATACACAGATACACACACACGTGGACAAGTTTCTATACAGTTTACAACTCAGACACTTATGTGTACACATATGGACCACGCAAGAAAAAAAAAACTCCCCTCTAAGTCCCTGAATTGCTGAATATTATCTAATTCATAAACTGTTAAAATATTTCATTTTCATATAAAATATCTACAAAAATAGATAACATTTCCAAAAAACAGATAGCATTTCCAGTTTTCCTTAGTAACCCACTCAGTCCGTTCTGTTTCCTTTTCTTAGATCATTGCCATGTCCAACAAAGACTCCTGGAATTGCCTCGCGTTTCTGGCCAGGTCTGTGACTTGGTGTACCATTTCTTGCAAGGCAGTAGTGCTGGGATAATGGAGGGCCGCTGTCTTGGTTGCCATAACTATAGTCTTGAGCTGTTCACAGAGCTGGTTGCTGAAGTTCATGACTTTGTGGCGAATGTCCTGGGAAGCAACTTGCCTGGTTAGTGTGTCTCCAATGAACACCAGTTTGTGTGCACTTAGGATGACAAACTTGCTGTGTGCCACGAAGATCCTTGGGGGCTGTGCTGTGCTGACACAACTGAAGAAAGCATCAGTGGCATTGAGAAGGGAAATGTAATGGGTCTTGCACTGGTCATGATAGAAGCAGAGCAACTGCCTGTCCTGAGCACCTACTCTGCTGTTTGCGGTTGGGAGGTTCTGAGACGGCTTCCACTTCGACATGTCGTTCTCTATGGGTTTTGTAATTTCTTGTTCCAACAACTGGAACTGACTCAGCTGCAAGAAAGAAGAAAACAGATTTCATTAAGGATATAAGGCAGGTGTAGTAGTGACAATTAACCATGACCCGGAGTTTAAAGACAGGGATTTTAATCCTTGATCAGTGTCAGGCGCTTGTTAGATGGGAATCGTTGCTTAGATTTCCCTGCCTTCCTACATTGTAAAATATGGAAGTGGAAACGGATGATCCCTAAGAATCACGCTAACCAGATCCATCTCTGACCTTCCACTGTTGGACGACTGGTCTCTTTTGTCCTTAGGTAGAAATAAAGCATAGGATTCAAACCCATTTCTGTTATCCACACCTTTCTGAGGTTTAAATGACTCAATATTTATAAAGTGCTTAGAATCATGTTTGCTATATTGTAGGCCCTAGGTTAAGTGTGTATTAAACACTGAGCAGTGGTAAGGGAAAACCGAATGCCGGATCTTTGTAGAGAAAATTCACTGTGACGAAAGCCTTCACTGTCCCTTCAAGATGTTTAAACAAATGACAGTTTATGAGCCTTTTTTATTTGTCCCACTGTTTCTGTTGAGATTTATAAATATTATTATTCAGCACTACAGAGAAGACTAATGTACACAAATATACGTGCACTATGCAAAAGAAAATTTTTAAAGAAGTTTGAATGCTAATTGTGCATCATAATATTTAGTCCTGAAGAATTGTTGAAAGAAAAGGACTTTGCACAGGGTCAGATTCAGTGACTCTGACTGAGCTTACTTCTAGCTCTTTTCTTTGCCTCCAATGGTGTATTATTTAAGTTGTAGTGGTAATCATTTCCAGCTATTCCATCAAGCATCAAGAAAGACCTCTTTTTTCCAGTAAGTACTATCTTAAGACTCAGTTGATCTTCCATATGAAGGATTAATCAGAGCATAAATAACCTCACCCACTTTTTGCCGCTCCACTTCTCCCTCCTCATCCCATCCCCAAGAATGACACAACAAACTTTATTTTCTATATTCCATTTTCTTCTTAGGAATTACTATGGTTTCAGTAAGTTCACTAAAGTAAAGAAAAACAGGGTGATTCAAGACAGCTAATGCTTTTGCAAATATTTTCATATCATTACATTAGATTGAGGGATGGAAGATTTTCTTGTCTTACAGAGAAATGACTGAATTTCAGGAAGATTAAGTGATTTGCGTAAAGTCACATAATTCATGGGTTAGAAAGCAGACTAGAACGCTGGTTTCCTTGGTACAGTATGCCATTTTGTGTTTTTATATGCCACTTCATTTAATTTTAAAACACTTATAAATCCTCAATCCATATTTTATTTTCATGTCCTTGTACTAATAATACCCATCATTATCTGTCCCACTCATACCCAGTTTTGAATGAAACTACCTTGCCTAAAGTTTTGGGAAATGGACTTAGATATAAATTGAAAGCATTAAATCCTGTCTTCCTTCCCTTAGACTGGGCCAAGGACAGCCAAACCATAGACTTGTGCTATTGCCAGTGAGCGATAGAAAAGTAGATCAAACATGCAAACACGCACACTCACATACATGCATACGTGCACACACACAAACACACAGAGATGGTCCAGGCAGATGCTCTTTTTCCGGAATTCAGTGAATCACAGATGGGAGTTGATTGAGGAAACTGAAATGAAAAGTCATCTGCGGAAAGGGTTTTGAGTGGCCACTTACAGGTTCCATTATGTTATAGTGGAGTCAAATGAGTAGCGAGTAGAGGATAGTGTCAGAAAATAGGGAAGAATGAAGCAAATGTAGAGAGCGGCAAAGGAAGTCAAGGAGGAGAGATAATTTAACGTCCTAGTTCTCACTGAACTTGGTAATATATTCACTTTCTATCCTTGAATTCCTCTGCTCTGGCCTTACTCTAAGGCCTGTTTGCCTGGGCTAGCCGGAGTGGGTCTTGCTCCTTGAAACCAACAGTATTAGGCCAAATAATCCTAATATATTGGATATACAGACTTAGCCTGGAAACACTGCTGTTTGGATGGAATCCAGGTACACCCAGTTGGAAGACTAAAGCCAGGAACCTTTGTTTTTGTACTCTATTATGTGCCTTGTGGCTTATTTATGCCCTAGTGTGCTGGAAGAATCAAAATAATAATCTATTGAAGTTATACCTTCCTTCCTAAGCAGGAAATCTTTCCATACCAAGTCATTTTTGTTCTGAATAAACTTACCTGATGATGTTCCAGCTGCATCTTGTTCTGCTTTATGATATTTTCTTTTTCCAATAGCTCTTTCTGTTGCCTCTCAAACTCCTCCTTACCCTATTATTTTTCAACATAAAGAAAACATTACATCACCACTGTGATTCATTTATAATAACGATTTCACTGACAGACTGTAAATATTCTTTCACTTTCCACTGCCTTAGCAATTTCCCACCTGCCCAATTAGGCCCTGTGAGCCCCAGACAGGGATGACACACTTCTCAGCTAGACTTCCAGAGTCGCTGTGCAGTTAGGACAGAAACCTGAACCCACTCTCCTATGGTTCCATGCCTTCTGCTCCTCCTCACCAGTTTTTTGAGAGCTACCTGTGATCCCCTTTGAACCTCCTTAAGTAGTGCTGTTGTTTCTCAGGGTTCTTTTGTAGCAGATTACATGTGAGCCCATAGTCTCCTAATGCAATTCTAAAGGTGGTCCACATTACACTTCCAGTTTCTTCAAGTCATGTACAGTGCTAAACCAAATCAGTATGTCCCAATGTGCAGTCGACAACCACACAGATGAATGTTCAATGCCTCCATGTATCTGTCCCCACACCTTTGCTCAGCACTAAGTGCAGCTCAGGTCTCCATCACTCTCATGCACACAAAGGAACGTAGTTAAATAGTTCTCAGGAGAATCAGTGTTCTCAGTTAAGTTAAAAAAAAAATGTCAGAATAAGGTAGTAAGCCAGATTTTAAATAAAGGATTTTGGTAGAATGTTCCAGTCAATGCCCCAAAGTGAAAGGGCAAGCTGTCTGGATCCCAGGTCAACTTGGTGGAATTTCCACTTGTAAGAGGCAGACAGTCAGTGCTCAATTTCCCATATGCAGCTTAAATTCCACATCAATTGGCAGATGCCCAGTGGTCCTAAAAGTTCTTTTGTAAGTAATTACACACACACACACGTACACCCCGGTGAGCTGATGGGACCTTAGAAATCCCCTCTCTCTCTTTTTATATATTTGTGTGCATACGTATATGTACATAGATTCTCAAATTTTTTTCTTAAAGGTGAACTCTTCTTTTTTTCTCAATTAAAATACCATGTGGAACTAAATCATAAAATTCAAATAAAACTAGAACTGGTAAGATTAGCTGACAGCCCACTATCCTGTGGGCAGTCTCTTCCTGCCTGACCGAGGCATATCAATGGGATCTAATCCAACCCTGTCATTCATTCATTTTGCAAATTAGAAAATTAAAGCCTAGAGAGGCCGCGTAACTTGGACATGCACTTAGTGTCAGGAAAGTCCATATCTGAGGAAGCAGTACTCTAAGGCCAGTACTCTGACTGTATGATACAGTCTACAGTTGTGAAGTACTTAGATTAACATCAATCAGCCCTCTCCTCTGGAGTCCAGCCTGCCTGTGGGCATTGTTTCTCAGAACCCCTGAAAACGAACATAGGTGTTTGAGAAGTTTGGTTTCTTTACCTGCAGGTGGACATAGTCATAATCATCCATCCAGCTCCTTTCAGAGCCGTCACTGCTGCTGCAGTCAGGTAGGTGGTCTTTGCTCAAGTTTGGGGGCAATGGCTTGTTGAGGGCTTGGACCTTGTGGTCGCTAAGATGGAGCATCTGGGAACCAGTGTTCGGGTACTCAGTGGAGTTCATATTGCTCTCAGACCCATTTTTCATGGGGGGGCTGCCAGAGCTTAATCTGAAGAGGGCCTCAGTGTTGGTGTTGATGGTTGTGGTGAGCTGCTTGGTGTCATCGGGTACTGTCCTCGCCACCATCACAAAGCGGTCCAGATCATCACACTTGTTTTGGGGCTTATTGATAGTTAGGATATTCAGGGACCAGTTGCACTCATTTAAGTCATGGCTGGTTTGGCTCAGGATCTGGTGAGAATCTTCTACTCTTTGGAGCTCCCGCTTCATTTTGTGGTGGAGGATGAGTTCTGGGAGGCAGGAAGCATTTGCTACAGCTCCCTTGGCAAAATGGAGGTAGTCCCTCAGGGACAGTTCCACCTTGTCCGCCAAGGTGCGTATCTCATTGATGTGTCGCTCCATGTATCTGTAACAACGCCAGTCTGTAGTCACCAGGGCCATGAGGCTGGAGACACCCAATTCCAGGGTCTGCTGGAGCCGCTGCAGTTTCTCAATGGCTGTGTCTGGGTCCAGCAAAAGTCTTTTGTCTTGAGATGGGGAGGCTGACAATGAAGATTCTTTTGAGGTGGTGGAAGATGTGGACATGTTACTCCTGGTGCTGCCCGTGCTGGAGAAAGATAATCGGTTGATCCCATCTACCACATCCTGAGAGCCTTTGGCATCTGCCGGGTTGTGCAGAGGGATGTCATAGACACCATCTCTTTCTTCATGATGTGTTTTCTCACTGACTTCCGCTGGTGGTTCAAGAAACTGAACCCCTCGGGGGACATCGTATGCATCATTATGACTACCTGCTGCCTGCCCCAGCTGTGGGGGCAGATGCTTCAGGGACGTGTTCTGGTGTCTTCGTGGTGCCTGGTCAGCAGCTCCCAGAGCATCATAGCTATATTTTAGGTGAAGGTCCTTCTCCGCTGACTTGGTGCTGGTTGGGGGGATGTCATAAACCCCCTCAGGTCTGATTTCCAACCTTCCATTTTGTCTCATCGGTGGGAAATCATACTCCTTTTCCCTAAGCCCTGCTTCATCCTGACAAGCAGAGGGTCCAGTGGCATATATCTGAAAAACAAATAAAAATACAAAGTAGTTATTTCGTTCAGTTGGTTCATGTGAACATTCAGAAACTGAATAGTACATTAAAGGCCAGAATTGTGAGTTCTGTTTGCAGGTACTTCCCAAGACTCTGCCTTATTATATTCCTATTTCCCTCATTCCTGGACAAGTATATCCTTCCATGGCTTCAGTGCTTGTCTGGGCTGTGGAAATCTGGCTTGTTTGCTCTATCTGCATCCCAGTCCCACATTTCTGACCACATCCCGGGTATTCTTCCTTGGCTGATTCATTTGAGAAGTAGATGATACACTGAAATACCAGGCTAGGGAGAAGAAGACCTGAGTTTGTTCCCTGCATCTCCCAGCTACATGTTGCTTCATAAGTTTCTTAATGATCTAAGACAATTCCCTTATCTATAAAACATGGAAAACTGTGTAGGCATATACCAAGGATTAAAGAGTGAATCAAATCAAATGCAATCTCTCTCTTTTTCTCTCTCTATATGGAAAGAGTAAGCTGTAACACCCTATATAAATATGAGAGATGAGATATATTGGTTGCTTGCCAAAATGAATTAATTACTCTAACTTCTTACTGGTTCCCCTAATTGGCAACCCATTTTTTAAGAGTTTCTTTAATTACTGACCTTCCTTTCTTCCTCCATTTATTCCCTTCTTTCCATTTATTCTCTCACCAATACTAATTTTTCCCCTTTAGATTTGCCTTTCTTATTGTATCTCAATGTATGCATGACTATGAGAACACACACACACACACACACACACACACACACACACACACACACTCACTCCCTTTTGTTGGAATATAGTAGCTCACTTACCCCTTTAGTTGGAGGGATATCATATACCCCTTGAGGTTTTATCTCTCCCACTGGAATGGAAAACCCAGGGCCTTTCACTGACGATGGAGGGATGTCATATACCTAAAGAAAAACACCTGTGTTACCCAGCATGGAAACGTCTTATACTTTTCAAATTTTACAGTTCTAAGCTTTTAACTATGACTTTATTTACCAGGTTATGTTTCACCTTGTCTTTTGGCTACATTCTATGTAATAAGGGGTTGATGGAATTTTAAAATTTTGTAATCTCAAGTGCACTATCTATACTGTCTTTACTTCAAATGGTAGTCTGAATATTACACTTCCTGAAATAAAATGATAAAATGGTAAACAACAAAAGCTTTGTCACATAAAAGCCAGGGAATTCCTGATAAAGCTAATCCAGAAAACATAATTTAAATAACATTGGCTGAAATGACTCAAATAGATGATGAAAATAAATGGTCATATGAAACACACATAATTGGCAATTTTCCTTTCCTCTGTAGCTCTGGAGGAACGCTATCATGAACACTGCCGCTCCCTCGTGACCACGTTACTGGTACCTACCCCCTGAACGGCATGGGAAGGAGGAATATCGTAGACATCCTTTTGGTATCTGGATGGGTACTCGTACACATAGCCGTGGTCTGTCCTCACAGGGGTTATCACCTGTGGGTGAGAAGACACAGAGGTATAAAATTATAAGTCCTGGGCCTCCCTGGTGGCACAACAGGTTAATCGCAGTGCTGTGGAGCTGTCCGCAGCTGCCACGCCCATTAGATGCCTGGTGGGGGAGAGTCCCACATGGCACCACAGACCTCTCCTGCCTCGCCCGCTGCTCCCCTCAGCAGTGTGTTTCGGTCATCTGTTCTGCTCCCCACTCTGTCTCTGGCGAACCCTCTCACTGCCCCACCTCTCTGGTCTGCACCCCAGCTTGTATGCATAAATAAATAAATCTTTAAAAAATAAAATTACCAGTCCGATTCACCCATGAACCATCATCATAGTCCCTTGTGCTCCTTTCTCCCCCCGTTTTGAGCCCTCATCCTCCCCCTCCCTTGCCGAATGTCTCTTTCCTTTTTTGAATAATAATAATAATAATAAATAATAAAAGCACACACAAAAAATAAAATAAAAAATAAATAAAACAAAATTACAAGTCCTGAGTGAATATCCTAGCCTCTTAATCAGGTAAAAAAAGGAAGGAAGAAGAGAGAAAAAGAGACATCAGGTGAGTAAACTTTTAAATCCCTCTTGAATCCCAAAGAACAAGTTCCTAAAACATCTCTATTGTTATTTTGGTAAAAAAATTATCTCAAAGTTGGTCAACATCTTGATTCCTGAAATATACTTTAAGGGAGAATCATTTATAAATTATGAAAGTCCTAGATCACCCATTTGGAACACCAAAAGCATAATGTACTGAAAGAATTTCTAAAGGTTCTGAAATGATCTGTAAAGTGAATAATAGAGTCCAACCACTTAAAATTCCTCTCATACCTTCCCCAGGAAGCCTCTCCATCCAACATTATTATCATGATTATAACTAGAATTCCATAGGTCACTTTTACAAAGCTAACGCTCAAACAGAGCTGCCCTAGAAGCTTTCAATCTAACATATGAAACAAATGAAATACTTAGGAAGCCACAAGTAACAGAATTCAGGTGTCTAATTATTTTCTAGTTTCCACCAAGGAGTTTCCACCAAGCCATCCCAGACAGTACCTATGTCCAAAGAATGTCAGAAGTCAAATACACTCATCACAACTCTGGCATCTGGAACCAATGTCAATAAAATGAATCTCACTTGACAGCCTCGTATTTTCATACCTACACACTTCATTGGTGTTTTAGAGAAATGATTTGAACTTAAACTCATTTTGAAATATATTTAGTCCTCTAAGGGACTGTAAATTGCCAGGATCTTGATTCTGCTTGACCTCTGTCCCCCAAATCACTAACAGCATCCACCTTAAAGCTTGCTGATGACATTTTTGAGGAAAACAGACATTGTGAACTAGGAAGTGTTTGTTGTTCCCTAAGAAACCATCATCATTTATTTTTTCTCTAATGTGAAAACTCTGGCGTCAGGCTGCCTGCAAAACTATGTGAAAAATGCTCATGTCTGTCTTATGCTGAAATGCATGGAACTTGGCCAAATACAGCAATGGTCTCCCCAGGGGCTCCAAAATGCCCAAGTTCAATTTGGTTTTAAATCCCTGGTGCTTGCAACTCATTATTTCTTCAATGAAATTACTATACAATCATCCTCCCATCAAATCTGTCCACTGACTCAGGTTTAAAAAAGAAATCCATCGCTTTATGGTTTGTTGGCGTGGGGCACACAGAACCATTTTTATGGAAAGGTCAAGGTATTATGTATAGCAAATCTTCCTTTGAAAGCAGGATGCCCTTTGCTCAAGAAAAACATACTGTGTTCTTAATATATATATATATATATATATATATTTTTTTTTTTTCCCTCCACTCATTTTAGACCAGGGCAGAAGTAAAGTATATTATCTTACTATATCTCACTAGCTCCTCTATTTATAGCTCTCTGCTTTAGCTTACAATAGAACCCACTTACAACACAGCTTTTGTTCAATCTAAAAGTTTCTAAGAGTGGATTCTATCCAAGTGCCAAGTTAATAATAATGTTAATGCCAAAGGTGTTATGCTGAAGGCCAGGTCTTGAGTTTAAAAAAAAGGATGGGCACTGGGAGATAGAGAGGGTGGTGCCTGGTGTCTTAAATAGGCCTTGGTGAAATGTAAAGCTATAGCATGACCTCAGCAAGGCAAGGTCATGGATAAGATTTCTTTACTTTTGTGGATCTTCCCTGGCAGAGAACATTAATGTTTCCTGGTATTTACCATTTTACTTCCTGATAAATGTCACAGACCCCCAACTTGCTCTCTTTCTTTCTTAGGATGCCTGTGGTCATCTGGTTTTAAAAAACTTTGCATTCCAAACCAGTCATTTTCCTTGTTTTGCATTAAAAGAAACAGATGGTGAAAACCACAGGGGGGAAAAGCCAACAAAATACAAACTCCCTGGATTCCAGCTTTCCAGGGTGTTACCATCTCATTCACTAGGTCCCCAAATGATATTTAAATGGACCAGTGTTTTGCATCTGGCCAGACCCATCCAGAGCAACCAGATACCAACTTTGAACTTTGCGCTGTCTGAAAGAATGAGGAGCTGGAAATCTACTTGTTTTGGACATTGTCTTCCTCAAACCAGTGCTTGGGTCACTTTCATGCCAATTGTGTGTTCTCTTCTCAGAAGAAAGTGCTGACCAGATAATTCTGTACTTTACTGGGTTTCCTGATTGGAATATTACACAAAAATGTTTGTTATATCCCAATATCTCAGAACTACTGAACCTCAGTGTACAAAGAACACCAAGGTCTAGCCAAGGGGCTGTATAGTTTGGAAGAATTCTTTTGGGTTTTTGCATGGTGAAGCATTGATGGGATTGCTACACAGAAGTCATTTTAAATGAAATGTTTTCAATGAAATCAAGTCAGGTTTTTCATTTCTATTTTTCTTCTCCCATTTTTTTTCTCTTCTACATTCTTTTCCTTATGTATATTTATCTATATTTATAAGAGCTTAGATAGTCTTAGGAGTCACCAAACTGACCTCTCAGTTCTTTAACGTTGCCACAAAAGGGTTTAAATTGTGTGCTCTCCTGGGGCCATTTGACCAACTGTTGCTGCTACTGCTTCCTGGTACCTGTCAGAGGATTTGATTTTTCCAGATGTGGCTTTTCTGTTCTGATTGTTAGGAGAGTGGGTGCTGGTGGGCACGGGTGTGTCGCCGGTTGAGGAATAACAGCCCCCCACCACACGTGAGAGCAACAAGTGCAGGGTTATTGGAGCAAGAGGAAAGAGCTTCTGACACCAGAGGGGCCAGAGAGGACGCCCGTTCGCTCCAGCCCTGTCCATGCCTACCCGCTGTCAGCCTCCTGCTGTCCAGTGTGCCAGACTATGGGTTAGGCGCTAGGTGGTCGGGAAGTTCCCTGGTGCTTGTTTTTCTGTTCCCTGATTCTCCTGTAGCCGGACATTACTCTAGGCGGTGGCTGCTCAGCAACATTTCAGCAAAACACTTTCTATTTTCCTGGAGTTTTGTTCCTTCTGTTCCTATATTGTTTAAAATCACTGTCCTGTGTCTCAGCCTTTCCCATTCCCCAAGTTCTCCTGGTCTCAGTTCCTGTCATGATGAGGAACCCCACATTCTTCAGATGTTAGTAGACCTTCCTTGTCAACTCACAGAAGAGTATGAAGGTGGACACTTTCAGAATTATGTAGCAGAAAGGGGAAGACTGTAGAAATTTAGAAAGGAAGAGTCCATTTAATAAATCTCCAAGGCTGGGCCCTGGCTGGGCAAGATCAGATCCAGAGAGTGGGGTCATGTTAGCTCTTTAATTAATCTGCTAGAAACAAACAAACATGTTTTTCTCATCCCACACTTTGATGTGTTTGATTCACCCCATTTGGAACCACAGTTCCTGGGCAGCACGGGCTGTTTTTAAGAGATGCTTTAAATATTCCAAGTCTTGTAATTTTGAAGAGTCTGTTTGGGGGAACAGTGACGGCCAGGGATTACTGAGAACAAGTGTGAGCTGGAAGAGAGGCCCTTGGGTCTGTCGTTCATGTCTCCAGTTTGGTTGGCCTAGGCTTGCATCTGCAGCAGAGTAAGGGCCATTAGCTAAAACACCCCCAGGCCAGCCCCCAGGCAGGTAGGGTGAAGGGAAACACAGCTGTACTTCTCTGTTGGGGAGACAGGGCTCACACTCGAGTGACAGGGGCCGGTCATTCTTCAGCTCCGTCAAGAGCTGGCCTGAGAAAACTCCATCCTGCCATCCTGCCAGATCACTCAAATTTTCAGAAGAACCCAGAAATCTGGATTTTTATTTAAAATCTGATTTGCAAAGTTGATTGAAATATTTCAAACAGCTTCTTGGCCAAACTCAACATGGCTCTACCCCCCCAGCTGCCTGCCTTTACTTTCATTATCTCTCTGCCCTCTTCCCTCAATCTTTGGGGAGCCTCTGGTGACAGTCCCACAGACTCTTCACCAAGCCATGTCCAGGCAGGCCCGAGCTGCTCCATGCCTCACATGTGCGCCCATACCATAGCCCCATGCCGTCACTCACACTGTCTTTTGTCTAAGATGCTCTTTTCCTCATATTCAAATTTTATTCAGTTTTCAAGACCCAACTGAATGCTTCTGTCTTGCGAAGATTTTCCCAGACAGCTCTAATATTTGCCTCCTCAGAACTCACCAAGTGTGTTCTCCATATATAGCTAGAGGTATTTATCTAATGATCTGACTGTTTTGGTGCTTCTCATCTCTTAGCTTTATGGGGGACAGAGACTATTTCTTACTCATTTGCATACATACCACAGGTCTTAGTACAATGCTTTGAGTGTAGGTCATAGATAACTACATTGACTGAATATATTAACAAACCAAAGAAAAACTCAAAGGCATTCTCAAGCAAAATGGCATGGGACTAGAGAGGATACTAAGCCAGGGTTGCCTAAGTAGGATAAAGTTAGTTTCCAGGTAAGTCAGCTCTAGGCTGAGTGGAACTCATGGAATGAGGGGCAGACTGTGTTTTATCAGTCATGCATGGCAGTATCAGGCAAGTGAGGGAACCATGAGAGCAGCGTGAATGTGAGCTAAAAGTAAAACTCAGAAAGCATGGAGCTGCAACACTACCTGGGACAACACGAATGGGAGGCTAAGAAATGATGTTAGATGGTTTCCTTTTCCCCAACATAGCGCCTGCATGTGACACAAACACCTGCGTTCTTCTTGGCCACAAGTCAGAAACATATCAGGGAGTTTTGCAAAAAAATCAAAACAAACTTTCCTATTTACCTTAGCATCAGAAAGAAAAAAATAGTAGATAGGAACAGAACTCACACTTTCTTTAGCTTTGATAACATGTGACATTCCTGTGTCACTAGAAGTTGAGTACTAGAGAGCATGGCCCATTGGGCCTTTAACTTATTGGAAGGGTTAGATATAATAAGGGGAGTGTCAGAGAACATTAGCAGGACTCAGGCAGAGCTGAATCTAAATCATGCTTCCACCACTAATTGTGAGACCGTGACCAAGGTATTTGTCCATTAGCAAAATAGAAATAACAACACTTATAGGCTATTACGAGTACTAAATGAATCCATAAAGTGCCCAGTCTAGAGTAAATCCCTCAGCTTAGCTATTTTTATTATAATTTTTACCTAGATAATATAGATTTTTACTTTTGGACTTAAATTGTGTACTACATAATTCAGATCAACCATCCTACTGAAGACAGATTAAAAAATGGAGAAAATATATTAAAGGTCTTCTTAATAGCACCAAAGAGTTAAAAGATAGTGAAGAATTACCAGGATAAAAATTTGTAAGTGGAGAAGGAATTCACAGAGGAAAACCCACAATTTGAGGCTGATTTTTCCCTGGGAACATTTGCTCATTTGAAAGGGTGTCTGAAAGGTTACACTGTATTTCCTTCAGCTCTTTTGGACAAGTGGGAACAATGGACTTTAGGACTCAGCAAAGTAAGGACTTGATCGTCATCTCCCACATTGGATCAGGGACTAAGGGTGCATGCAAAAGCAACAAACTAGAAGCGAACCCAAGGTGGCACAGGCTGAGGCCAGTCTTCAAGGCAGTGTGGTTGCCCTGGACATCTTAAATTCTGCAGTCAGATTCATGTGTGCCTAGAAGGCTCACAGGAAGAATCAAAATCCTCCCTAGAGGATTTATAGACCTTAAATTATTTCTATAAGTATTTTCAAAACATCACATCCAACACACAGTCAAAGATGATCAGGAATACAGGAGATAAGACAATGGCCAATTCTTGAATTCTTCCTAATGTGATGAGGATTTTCTGTGTGTGTTATGATCACAGAAAGCAAAGTCGTTTGCTTTCAAAATGTTTTGTGATTAAACCATGGGAGAAAACAAAATCATTTTTTTAGATTTTAGTCCTGCAGAAAGAAATTAAGCTTTACAAATGCCAAAGGTGTACCCAGTGAGGTCTTCAAGACGGTGGGAATTTCAAATCAAAGCAGTATATGAGGGGCCTCCCCGGTGGCGCAGCGGTTAAGCGCTGCGCTGTGGAGCTGTCGGCAGCGGCGACGCAAGTTCGACGCCCGCCCGGGGAGAATCCCACATGGCGCGGCAGACCTCTCCTGCCTCGCCCGCTGCTCCCCTCAGCAGTGTATTTCTGATCTGCCTGTTCTGCTACCCGCTCTGTCTCTGGTGAACCCTCTCGCCGCCCCACGCCTCTGGCCTGTACCCCAACTTGTATGTATAAAAAAAAAATAAATAAATAAATAAAAAATAAAAAAAATAAAAAAAAACAAAGCAGTATATGAGAAGAGACTTTGGCCCCGAATGACCATCAGTAGGTTGACCTGAGTTATAATTTTACTCTGATCAGTCAGCATTTCCACTGTCACAATTATCAGCGCAAGACAGTTCAGCAGAAAACCCCAGGAGAAAATGTGCTTTGTAAAGTCTAGAGATAAAGATAGCTATCCAGAAGAAAGATGGTGAGGTCCCAAACTCAGATTACTTTAGACAAAACCATTTCAGTAGAAGATTATGAGCTTGGGTTTGCCAAGAGGCTATTATCAAAAAGCAGGGCACACACCCATCTGGAATGTATAAAAGCAAATACTTTCTTTCAAGACAGCATCTCATATGGTACCACTTGTACCAAGGTCTCAGCAAGTCAGCTTGGAGTAGGGGTGTCAGGGGGAGGGGTGCTGCTTTTCTGGGCCATTCACTTCACCTCCTTAAAGCAGAACTGGGGAGTACCTGGGATTGGGGTATATCAGGGGTAGAGACGCTGAGGTTAGGAGAACTACAGTTTCTCGGTTTCATGCTACCAGTTTACCAAGTGCTGAGGAAAGTAGGAGGGAGTAGGCTATAGAATTCATGGAGGTAAATCGTCCTTGTCCCTCGAGAATCCTGCAAATGCCAATTAATGGGGTCTCAGGTCCTGCCACATTGTGCTGTGCTTCCTTCTAACCTCAGCCCTGTGGCTCACCTATTTATCACAACTACACATGCCTCTGGACTTACTCTCCACTTCCGTACACTACCTGCAACCTTAAGGAGGAACAGAAACAGCTAAGAAACAAAAATCTGACTGTTTGACAAGAAGTATTGGGAGGAACAGATCCAAGACTGAGATGGGCTGGGAGGAGCACAGGTAACGAGCAGCGCTGATTCTCCTCTAGTGTACTATCATTGTTATTCATTGTTCTGCGTTTTATGTATTTATATTTGCATGTACCAAAAATTTAAAATCATAAAAGGATATGACTAGAAAACATGTTTTATTTAGTTATTATTTTTTAAATGGAGTACCATTGTTTTACAACCTTGTTAATATTTTGACAGTAGAGGATTTCAGCCCTCAGGTGCGGCCGCCATAGCTCTCCCACCACCAAAGTACCCATAGTCCTCCACGTAATCCATTGTGTTCTACCCCACCTTCTCACCCTGCCCGCTCCCTCTACCCTTCTCCTTCCTCTCTGGATGCTTCAGATCTAGGGCTGCTTTTAATGTTTGCTTTTGTCTAACTCTTTGTCTGGTTTCTCTACATTCAACATATAAGGGAAACCATCTGGTATTTATCTTTCACCTTCTGGCTTGCTATGCTTCATGTAATCCATTTCCAACTCAACCCATGGTGGAACAAACAGCATGAGTTTATCTTTTCTGACAACTGAGTAGTATTTCAATGTGTATATACACCACATCTTCTTGATACATCATCTGTTTTTGGGCACTTAGGTGGTTTCTGTATTTTGGCTATTGTAAATAGTGCTGCAATAAACATAGGAGTGCAGGCTTCCTTTCAAATTAGTGGTTTTGTGTTTTTGGAGTAGATACCTAAGAGTGGACTTGTTGGTCTTACGGCAGATCAATTTTTAGTCTTTTAAGGAATATCCACACAGCTTTCCATAGGGAATGGCCAGTCTACAATCTCACCAGTAAGTTTCCTTTTTCTCCACACCCTTACCAATGGTTTTTCACCTTTTTAACAGTGGCTATTCTCACAGGTATCAGGTGGTATCTCATTGTAGTTCTCATTAGCATTTCCCTGATGATAAGTGATGTTGTCGTGAGCCTGCTGGCCATCTGTATGCTGCCTTTGGAGCAGTACCCACCAGCTCTTCTGCGCATTTTTACATTTTTTTTTGTTTTCTTTTTGATGAGTTGTACGAGCTCTTTGTAGATCATTGTTATCAGTCCTTTGTCAGATGTATGGTGGACAAATATTTTCTCCCGTTCAGTAAGGTGTCTCTTTGTTTTGTTACAGTTTCTCTGTGCAGAATTATTTTCAGTTTCAGTGGTTTTTGTCTCTTTTGTTTTCCTTGCTGCTGGGCAAAAATACACAAAGATATCTCCGGAGCTTATGTCATGGATTGCGTTACCTGTTTTTTGTTCTTTGTATTTTATGGTTTCATGTCTTACATCTAAATCTTTATTCATTTTGAGTTGATTTTCATGTATGGTGTGTGACTGTGGTCTACTTTCTTTCTTCTGCATGTGGCAGTCCATTTTTCCCAGTACCATTTATTGATGAGGCTGTCCTTGTTCTAGTTTATATTCTTCACTCCTGTGTCATAGATTAACTATCCATATATGTATGGTTTTATTTCTGGGCCTTCAATTCTCTTCCATTGGTCTGTGTCTGTTTTTGTTCCAGTACCATGTTGTTTTGATTACTTTATAGTATAGTTTGAAGTCAGAAGTGTAATACCCATCTTCTTCCCTCCCCTGCCTATTTGTTAGGAGAGCTTTGTCCATTTGAAGTTTTTTGTGGTTCCATATAAATTTCATATTTGTTCCATTTCTTTGAAGAATGCCACTGAAATATTTATTGGGATTGAATTGAATTTGTAAATTGCTCTGGTTAGGTTGTCCATTTTGGCAATGCTGATGCTTCCATTCCAGGAGCAAAGGATATCTTTCCGTTTCTTTTTGTCTTCTTCCATTTCTTTTAACATTGTTTTAAAGTTTTCCTTGTCTATGTCCTTCATCTCTTTTGTTAGGCTTATTAGTAGGTATTTAATTATTTTGTTATGATTGTAAGTGGGATGATTTTCTTAATTTCTTCTTTTTAAATTTTTTAAAAATGTATTTCTTTTATTTATTTATTTTTATTTTTGTGTAGAAGAACTGGGGTGTAGGCCAGAGGTGTGGAGGGTGAGAGGATTCACCAGAGACAGAGTGGGGAGAACAAGAGGATCTACTGAAATACACTGCTGAGAAATACACTGTCAGCAGGTGAGACGGGAGGTCTGCTGCACCATATGTGGGTTAGTGTCCTGGCTGGGATAGAACTCAGGTCGTAGTGGCCCCCAGGGAGTCCAAATTTCTTCTTCTTTTAGATCATTGCTTGCATATCAGAAGGCAACTGATTTTTGTGTTATTGATTTTGTAACCCGACACTTTCCTGAACTGGTTTATTCTTTTAATTAATTTTTCCATGGAATTTTTAGGGTTCTCTATAGATATTATATTATCTGCAAATAATGATAGCTTTATATCTTCTTTCTCAATTTTGATTCTTTTTATGTCTTTCTCTTACCTAATTGCTCTAGTTAGGATTTCTAAAACTATGTTGAATAGTAGATGTAGGAATGGACATCCTTATCTTGTTCTGGATCTTTGTGGAAATACTTTCAATATTTCACCATTGAGAATGGTGCTAGTTGTAGGTTTGTCATATATGGCTTTTATTATGTTAAGACATGTTTCATTTACCCCAAGTTTTTCAAGTGTTTTCATCACAAATGGGTGCTGAATTTTACCAAATGCTTTCTTAGCATTTACTGATGTGATCATATGGTTTTTATTTTTCTTTTTGTTGTTATGGTGATTTACATTAATTGATTTTTAGATAAATCCAACTTTGTCATGATGTATATATAATCCTTTTAATGCACTGTTGGATTTGGCTTGTCAAGATTTTCTTGACAATTTTTGCATCAGTATTCATTAGGGAAGTTGATCTGTAGGTTTGTGTGTGTGTGTGTGTGTGTGTGTGTGTGTGTGTGTGTGTGTGTGTTGTCTTTATTTGGTTTTGGTATTAGCATAACGGGCTTATAAAATATGTTTGGAGGTATTTGCTGTTTTTCAATTTTTGAGAGCATTTGGACAAGACAGGTATTTGTTTGTTTTTGAAAGTCAGTTAGAACTCACCTGTGAAGTCATCCGGTCCTCGACTTTTATATTTTGGGAGAGTTTTGATTATTGTTTCAATTTCCTTGTTTGTGATTGGTTTGTTTAGGGCTTTTGAAGATCCAGAACAAGACAAAGCAGAATGTGTGTAGCCAGCTCCTTTCGTTCTTGCTCAAGGCCTAGTCAACCAAGGGCGTGTCCAAGAAGCATAATGGCAAATTGATGAGAAGTTAAAAAGTGCAACTATGCCATAATGATTACAGTACAGATTTATAACCTCACCAATAATAAGATTGTCTGAATTCAAAAGTATGTTTCACTAATTAGCAGTCATCTATTTGCATTACTCTTGGCATATGTGGAAACTCAAATTTGATTGCTTCCTGTCTATAATACCCCCTCCTCTCGTTTTATTTATACTATCTCTGGGCTGCATGAAATAACTAGACTGTTTAAATTTTCGAAACTTCTTGTTGGAAGGGACTTATTTCCCTTAAATAACTTAAAAAGCATTAACAGAGTCACCACAGTATTTATTAGATCTTATAATAACCTCTTTGTCTTCAAGTCCATGAACTCTTTGACCCTTTCCTTTTCAAAAAAAAATCATAGGAAAAGAAACATCGCTATTATCACTGCCTGCCCATTAGAACTTGGATCCAGCTTTCAGAAATTGTAAAGTTATAGAGGTTTGTCTGTTTAAAATCCAAGATTACTAGTTACTTTTCTACGACCAGAGGAAAAGCCACATGTAGCCCTCAGTGGATTTATTAATTCTCTATAAATTCTCTCTGCCCAGCCTGGGTGTAGCAGTGAGCTCATTTATTTACTTGCATAGCAACAATATAATGAAAACTAAGTCTGGCCTTGAAAATACACCCTCACGGACCATGTCTACAGTGCACCCTTCTTAATGCTTCTCCTGTGCTCATCAAGATTTCTCCCTCTCTATTTTTGGGTGGTGATTTATTTTCCTTCCTGGATGCCTGATTTTATGCTAGAATTAAGTCTTTTGCTGATCGCATCCACGTCATGGCCAGTCTCCTTTCCCAAGAGAGAAAAGTCACAACTGAATGCTCCGATGTGGAATAAGCTCTTGGGGTACTTTCCTTTGACACAGCACTTGGGCTGTGAACTGCTCCATAGAAACAGAGCCCCAATTGTTAAGCCCCTCGAATGTCTCCCCTGCTGCTTTCAGGAAGCTCTTTGTGTAGTGAGTGCTAAAGCAATATTTAGTTATGGAGTGACCAAGCGCCAAAGAACAGCTAGAAGCATTTAACATGAAAGAACATGATGGGAAATGACGTCTAAGCTCCTCAAGTGGTTGAAGTTTTCTCTGGACAAATTTGAATACAGTTTGTGACCACGTTAGGTATAACAAAGCCATTTCTTACATTGCATAGATCAAAATGTTCTTTCAGTCTATGAAACTATAAAAGGTACAAGCATTTTGACTTACTTGATGTTCAGATAAATTCAACAGGACACTAAGCACTAAATCGAGATTGTGAAATCAATTTAAGAGAGCTGTCCATAACATGAGCATGGAAAGGTGGTGAGATGAGAATCCTGCAGTCAAATGCTTATGATACAATTTCTTCCTAAAAAGGAGAGCTTTCCAGACTTAGCTCGGGGGAAAGACACGACAGTTGATGGAGCAAACTGTTCATGTGGCAGAGTCTGGTGCCAGCTCTGACAGGGGCTGACCCAGCGTTGTGGCAGGCCTGTCCTGTGGAGAGCCCGCCAATGGCCTCCGCCAAATCAAACATGATTAAATAGAGGAAAAGGGGCAAAAAATAACGAGCTCCAGGACAAAGCATTTTCTTACGTCATAGTAACAAAACAGGGGTAAGTGTTCTTAATGAGGTACTCTCTGGAAGTGGTCTGCAAACTCACTTTCCCTGGCTCAGCAAACCACAACCCTCCCTCCCATGCTCCTGCCTACCCCTTGTTTCTTTGGACTTGACTATCTTCTAAAGGAGACTGCAGTTTCTAGATAAGAAGATGGACTGGATCCTAAAGGAAGGGTAAGGGTGGATTTCCAAAATTTAGTGGCCAACTTGAAATTTATTATCAATGCCTAATTATCTTTTATGTCTTAAGAGTCATGAGACCAGTTCATTTCATTAAACTTTTCAAGCAACTCTGAGAAACAATCAGAAAAGGATATCTGGATCATAAAATTTTAGCAAAGACCATTAGAGATAACTTCCATTTCACAGTTGAGGAAGTTAAAGTTCAGAGAGGTTATTCAGCTCATTAAATGACAGAGAAGGTTAGCTGGGTCCAGCAGTGCCACTGGTACTTTCCTTAATGCCCCGTTGCCTACACTAGTGAGACAGATTAGACATTAATTGCATTTTTAATTTCACAAAGAATGTTACTGACTTATTGGAGAAGGAAAATTTTAAATTGGAATATCATGTTTTTTGAGGTTGCCCTTTTCATTGACAAGTCCTTTCTGGAGATTTAACTACATCAGGCCAAATGAAGTGATCCATTTAGAGCCATTTGAAGTCTTTTGAAAGAACGATTATTTCCAGTAGCAGTGAAAGTTCATATAGCTATGTTCTCAGGGGTATGTCAGTCTTTCTATCACCTCAATGATCTGCTCAGGGCCTTTGGACCAGCCTGGCATCAAGATGACCACTGAGCTACGTGGTGGGAAATTCTACATTCCTTGCTTCAGATTCTCTCAGCATTGAGGCTAGTCTCTGGAAAATGGGAGCCTCCAGAAGTGATTTCAGAAGTAAATTTTCCTGGTTAAAAGGCTGATTTTTAGCCTCCACGATTTTGGTGAACTGGAATTGCTAATGAAGTATTTAACTACACCCTCTCTTTTTAGTGCTTGGCAAACTCAAGCATTAGCTGGGATGTAAAAATCATTAGCTTCAGAGTCAGACAGACATGGATGCAAATATCAATCCAGCCTCTTAGTAGAGATAGGTCCTTCAGCATGTTAATTTACTAGTCAGACATCAGATGCCATCCCCGTAAAGCGAAGGTTGCAACAAACGCCTCTTAAGGCTGTTGAGAAGATTAGGGGAGTCTATGAATATAATGTCCCTCACATGGAACCAGGCCTCAAAGATACCTTTTGGCTACCCCCACTAGTTCCAAAACTATCTTGAAAAATGAGTAACAATAACATGTTAACAGTTGCTCAGTTAATTGGTGGTAAATTTGAAAAACAACTGTCCGGTAAAAAACTAGTTTAAGCACACCTTACTTTAAGTAAACCGACCATTGGGGCCTCCCTGGTGGCGCTGCCCTTAGGCGCTGCGCTGTCGGTGGCAGCGACGCAAGTTTGAGGCCCAGCCGGGGAGATTACCACATGGCGCACATGGCAGGGCAGACCTCTCTCCTGCCTCACCTGCTGCTCCCCTCAGCAGTGTATTTCCGTCGATCTGCCTGTTCTGCTCCCAACTCTGTCCCTGGTGAACCCTCTCACTGCCCCACACCTCTGGCCTGTACCCCAGCTTGTATGCATAAATAAATAAATCTTAAAAAAAAAAGGAAAGAAAACCAACCATTATAAAAATTATGCAGATAAGTCAGATGTGACTGTGGCTTTGCCAATGGATTCTTTGCTTCAAAAATTGATGTACTATAGAATCCCTTTAAAGAGAGGACTCTGGTATTCTTCAGATGTTACTGGAGTCCTAACAACTGTTATGGAAGACACGCTGTTCTAAGCAAATCATACCTACACTCCTTCAACAGCAACAACACGCCTCTCTAGAAATATGTCTTGTTGATTGGGTTTAGAGCATTTCTGATGATATCTAGCTCTGCGTTTTCTGCAATGTGCTCAGACAAGTCTGTTTTCAAAGAGTCAATCAATATTGTCTCAGCTTTCTCATTAAATCAAATATGTTCATTGCCAGACGTCATACTCTACACATTATCTATTTGGTCACAATGATAAGCACTGTCACTTAGCATGAAATCATTGAAAAGGGAAGGAAGGTTTCATTGTTTTATCTTAGCATGGATTTATAAGAAGTGACTAATGTACTCCTAGAATATTCACTATCTATGAGCTTTGTACAAATTGCAACTGATTTTGAAGGTCTTGCCATTGAGCAAACACAAAGGGTCTCTGTTTAATTTAAAGGAGGCATTAGGATTTGTTTTGTGTGAGTGATTCAACTGGGAAGAGATACTTCTCATTTTCAAAGTGAGTTCTTAAAATCCGGCCTTGAAGCGCTCAACAAGCTCCAGTTCTGCATAAGGTTTAAAATTTATCTTGACACTTGATAGAGATTTTAGATGAAAGTTCATTTTTTTCACATAGCCCAAAATTTAACCATGTATTGAGAAAAAAAATTAATTTAAATTAGGATTATCTTTATACAAAAAGGCACAAATCTGGAACATGTTTGTGCTTAATCTGGTTTATAAGTGAAAAAACTAGAGGTACCTTCTGTCCTGTGATACTCATTTTCCCTGGTATTTCTCTCTCTCTCTCTCTCTCTCTCTCTCTCTCTCTCTCTCTCTCTCTCTCTGTCTCTCTGCCTCTCTCTCTCTCTCTCTCTGTCTCTCTCTCTCTCTGTCTCTATGTGTGTGTGTGTGTGTGTGCAGAAGGGAACAAAGGAAAGTGAAGTGAAGTCAGAGTTTATCTTCTCTGGAGCTTACATTTCCTCTAAATCTATTTTTACTTGGTGATAGACAAATCATACCACTAACACAAAGCAGTTAGTTGGCTGGTAACTGTGTTGCTCTGGGCAACCAGATTTCACAATGCTAAAGATCCCAATAAGGGAAGTCTTTGGTTCCTTAACCAATGGGTATGGGTTTGCATTTGTGTGTATGATCTATGATGACTCATTGTCTAAGAAGGTAGAAACATTGTAGTCAATCTATTTCTGGTTTCTATATTACCTTTCAGGAATGGGCCTGAGAGACTTGGCTAAAATCCTTGAGTCATTTCTTGCTAACATTTGATTGTGCCTTTTTTGGAAGGTAGGGAATGGTCTTTAAAGATGAGATAATGGGGCATCGATAAGTCTTAAAATGCTTGAATTTTCCAAGTGTCACCCCCAAAGCAGTGTGACCCCAGCCTCACCCACCATCTCATCACAGTGGTGGGCTATTACAGCTTTAATGAACCCACGAGCTCTCTAGAGTTTTTGTGACCATAGAGGAGGAAAGAAACTTCTGGGGTAGAGAGCAAAAAGTTCACAGAAGAGATGAACATTGCAGTGGGTCTTAATCCCTTGGCGCTATCACCATTGACAGCCTGAGTTTGATTCCTGGCCAGGTAGCTGACCCACATGGTGCAGCAGACTGTGCCTGTCTTGCCCCTCACAGTGTATTCCAGTAAATTCACCTGTTCTGCTCCTCACCCTGTCTCTGGTGAATCCACTTACCCACTGCACCTCTGACCTATACCCCAGTTCTATGCAAAAAAAAAAAAAAAAAAGACTGCTAAGGAATTTACAGGTAGAATAGACAAGAAGGGCATTCCAAGTAATTAACAGCATGCACAAAGGAAGAATCTGCAGGATGAAGAGTGAAGTTCTTCTCTTTAGATGAGTTTAGGAGAATTAACTGATGTTGGCTTCTAAATTGTCTGAAGGCCTGACATTTTGTGCATTGCATTAAAGTTAAGTGCTCAGACAAACTGAATGTTATACCACTCATACTTTGGATGCTCACTAGTTGCATATAGGTAGTTGTGATTACAGAAAGCAGATGGTGATCTGCCCTAAGACATTCTGGGGGAAAAGTGATGTGAATGATCTGACTTGGTCAGTTACCCCATATTGTAATCAGCTGGATGACGGTATTAGACTGCGTGATAGTGGATGGGTGATAAGATCAGAACCACTTTTGGTTTATTTAAAGGTCAACTCAGATTAAATGCTTCATTTCTACTTCTGCCTGTTCATTCATTCATTGGCTGTTATCTTATCTTGTGGTGCTTTGCTCTGAGGCTGGCCTGTAACAGCACAGACGCCCATGACCTCTGCCTGTGTTAATGGGGCTTATAATTTTGCTCAAACTGAGGTTCAGAAGATGCAAATCAAATTTAATTCCACCAGTTAGAATAATAGCAACATGTCTAAAGATTGATCAAAGGAACACATACAACTACTTGTACGATCAAGCATGAAATAGATGAACTCAGGTGGCTGTTTTATTGCACTTTGGAGCAAAGAAATGAGACTATTTTCTGCCTTTGTAGACTTTAGGCTTTTGGTGTTTCTACTCTAAATCATATTCCATATTAAGTAGAATTTTTGCTTTTAAAAACTGAAAACATTTTATAAAAATATAATTCAGCTTTTCAAATTATTGAACTATGAGTAAGTCATTTAATTTAGAATCGTCTGTGAGTTTTTGGCAGTCATGGAGCATACTCAGAAATCTTTGCAAAGTGAGAAATATCTAATTTACAAAATGTTTTCAAATGTAGTGAAATTGCTATGAACCCTGCATATAACAGTTAATGAGGATGACATTATGTTTCTTACACATTTGTCTAAATGTTTATTAATTTGTATTTTGCAGTTTTTGTGTTTCATATTATGGAGCCAAAATTTTTTATTCAGCTCTCCAACATTTTCATAGGCCCTGGGCATTCTGCCTACAATGCCTAATGGGTAAAATGTATAAATCCAGCGTAAAAAAACCCCATGAAATTAAGCAAAGGTGTCACTGTATATGGTTTCCAGATCACTTTGAGAGTTCTTTTCTACTCTGTGCAAAATTCTTGTAGCGAGCCATGCACTCAAAAGCAACAGCATATATGCTAGCAGTAAAATATTTGCATATTCAGTGCTTATTAAGAAACATAAATAGGGCTGATGCAGTTTGAAATAAACTCTGGAAAAAGGTAAGAAAAACAAGGTGAGAGAAACTATTCTTTAACCCCTGCTGTGCTAGCCACTGCAGCAGGTTCTTTCTATATATTGCTGAGTTTCATGCTCACAATAACCCTATGAGCTAGTTATCATTATTCCCCTTTACACATGGAGAAACCAAGCCCTAGAGAAGTTTGGTAACTTGTCAAGGGATATACAGCTATGAAGAAACAGAATCCTAAAGCCCATGATCTTTACATAATACAGATGTATTTCTCTTGTTCCAAAAATGGGTGGGGATTATATGATCATCTTTCTTTCTCTAACCACGGACTTAATAAGTGATGAATGTTATTTAAAGTGGATGGCATGCAAGAAGGTGGGTAGAGGCTGGAGTTTCCCAGTGAGCAAGCTGAAGAGATAGAAGGCAGAATTCATTCACTGTATTTTTTTCAAGTGATTCACTGCTAGGAAAAACCATGGTGGATAAAACTTCTGGACCCCACAGTCTGAAGCAGCATCAAGGAAATCTTTAACTATGGAAAGTCCCAAACTGCAATCAGATTGGAGCATAGCCAGCCCCAATGTGGTCTCTTCACAGCATTTCTCGAGGTAGAATTCCTGGACCACACCCTCCAGGCCATCCAGGAGCTTATTAAAATATAGACTCCTGAGCTCTGTGTACAATCTCTGAGGAGAATGCCTAGGAACCCGCATTTTAACTCACCTTCTCTACTTCTCCAGGTGAATGTTATGTTCCCTAAAATTTTAAAACCACAGTTGAGTGGCTCAAGAGAGTATTTCACTCTCTCCTTTTTCTTCTTTAACAACTTTTAAGGATCATAGCTTCAACTACCAGCCATGTCTAGTTCTGGAATCTTCACCGTTTTATAGACAGTAATTTAAAAGGAAAAAAAAAAAGGAAGAAAGGCTATTTAACCAGTCAGTAAAATGGCTAAATGAGAACTCAAAAGCAAACAAAATAAAATAAGCCCATTTGATCCCCCACTGAACCAGGATTAACTCTTGTAGCCTTGGCTTAAGACCATAGTATGATTCTCAACCACAGCGAAGACCATGAGTCTGAAAAGCTACAGGGAGGGAGAGGTTCACCTAAGTTTTAAGAATAGTTGCTATAGCTTAGAAGGATAAAAGGATCTTTTAGCAGCCAACCTATCTTCATGGGAGGGAGGAAGGAAAGAATGAAGGAAGGGAGGGAGAGAGAGGAGGGAGAGACGGAAAGAAGGAACAGAAGGATGTGAGAGAATGAAAGGGGGAGAGAAAGAAAGGAACTAGAGGGAGAGAAGGGGTGGGGAAAGGAGAAAGAAATGGTCCAATGAAAGGATGAGGGAAACCATGACTTTCAAGGGGAGGCCAGGAGAACATTTGGTGTTTTCAGGAAGAGCCAGGACCAATCTCTCTTGCTGTTTCCATCCTTTTCTACCCCAATATCTCCTTTCCTATTACCACCTTAGACCTTGACTGCTCAAAAGCTCAGAGCTCCACGTACTGTCTACTCCTTAGCTCTGGGCAGGCCTCCCTCAGGTCTCGCTGCGTCCCTTATGAGAGCTGGCAAGGGGCCTTTTCAGGAGCTGGCTGCCTCCCACAGGAATCATCTACTTTTTGTTAAACACAATATGTTCCTTAGTTTTAAAATTAAGAAAGCAAAAAGAACATGGAGTTTGAGCACCCAAGGGTAACCCAACACCCTAACATCAACCCAAGGGAAGGCATGACAAGAGCACCTTCTAAAGCGATGGAGAACCAAGGAGCAAAACTGCATCAGTTACAGCAAATAAAACGGGAAGAAGGCCGATGTTTTAGACATTTCAGACTTGGAACTAAAAAAGTTGACTCTGAGTAGAAAAACATGTCACCTTCTTGCCAAAACAAACTGATGAAAGTTCAGATCCTGCCACCTTTCAGCCAAGCATATCCTGCTCTGGCCTCCGCCATCTGCCTCTAGCTTAAATGAGAAAGAGTTATTTTTAAGGTGCAAACAACTAGGAGTAAGATTGGGAGAAGTCATTTATTTATAGTTATACTCTCAACTGCTCTTTTCCCCTCTAGAGATAGAGGCCTGGCTCAGCTCTCTGAATCTAAAATTCCTGGGTAAGAAGGACTTGGAGAGGTCATGGGGCAGTTAATCTGACCCCACCTAGGTGGGGTCAGTACAATTCACCAGAAAACTATTCACTGCTTCTTGAGAAATTCCATCTAATGTACACATACATGACTTAAACAACATGCTGTGCTCTTGAGAAGTGTTTTGCAAAACACACTTTTTGTATTAAAGGTGATCTTAAAATGCATTTGTGGTTTTGTTATTTAAAGAAATCTAGTAGAAAGTCCCTCCTTCCCTTTTTTTCCAACAGAGGACCCATTATCATGAAAATAGATGTCCCCTAATTTACATGGGCTTGTAAATTCAAACTTTGTATTATTTTTTGGTGAAGGACATACTTATAGGTAGTGTTCCAGGCATCGATTAGATCTTTCTGGCATCTAACTACATCTTTCCTCTTGTAATTCAGGGATCTATTTTTGTTTTGTTAAATCAGTCCATTCCTAATGCCCAAAGGTGAAGATCCCATTGTACACCCCTGGAATTTGTCAGTCAACAAAAGAGAAAAGTCCTCTTATGTAACTCTCAAAAAAGCATTATCTTGGTGTTGACTCTCCTCTTCCCACTAAGTTTACTGATGTTATTTTCTTCCAGGTACTACCCCTACCTGACACTGCAGTGTTAGCTTATGTCTCCTCACTACAATGCATCATGAAGGTTTATATTACAAACATGAAAAATATACTAGATGTTTAAAAGTCATTCAACAAACTAATTTCTATTTATCTCAAATTGTTTTCCCATTTTAGAAGTATCAAGTGCTGGAGAGTTTCCCTTGTTCTCTTTTCACTAACAAGAAGACTTCCTAAGTATCTTAACTCCACTATTCTCAGGTACTATACAAGACTTACTTAAACGACAAGAGGATGGATGGTTCCTTTCTAAATTCACTATTATTTCTGTGTTTTAAATGAGTTAAACTTTTAAGTGAATAACTCCACTGAACAAGTTGGTTGGCACAACCCTGTCCAAGCTTCCTCACCCCCTCTATGTATGGTGGGTTCTGCGCAGCCAGGCCAATGGGGTCCTGAATCAGCTTTTGATGAAAGGTGGGTTCTTTCTGCATCACTGTGCTTATACAAAATTTGGTGCCTTGTACCACTCAAAGAAAACACAGAAAAGACTAGAAACTATTTGATGCCGAAGGTAGGTCTCAAAGTAGATCTATCAGACAGACGAAAAGAAACAATAATCCAGTATAACCCAGAATGACAAGAATTTATAATGACTGTGAATCAACAGTACTTGGCACATAGCAGCAACTCAAGAAAATTTTTACAACGAATTAATAAAAATATGATGCAAAAATATTGCCTGAGCCCAGGTACTAGATAGATATACTTCTTGGAAATTCCAAGTTCTTATTTTGGGAACATTTCTATTGCTCCTAGTGCAATGGGGGGAAAAGTAGAACAAAAAGGCAGCTGCGCACTCACCTTTTTACTTAAGTGGGGACCATTAGCCCCCTCAATGCCTCTCTGCACTGATGGTGGCACTTGATACACATCTTGCTCCTGGGTACCATGACTGGTGGGTACTTGGTAAATTCCCTGATTTTGGTAGGAAGGTGGCACTTGGTAGATAGTGTCTCGAGGAGCGCCCTGTGAATTTGACACTTGATACAGTTTCTGTTGGCCAAAGGTCTGGTGCTTCAGTCCAGAAGTGGACTGGTCCTGATTGGACGAAGGCTCCTGCACAGAACCAATCAGAAGCTTCACCCGGTTGCCCGGGACGATGCCTTGCCGACCGTGTAAGGAGCAGAGCCACCATCCTTCCAGGCCTCCCGTGTTCTGCTCTATGACAGTCAAGATGTCCCCCTTGCGGAAGGCCAGCTCCTCAGCGCACTCTGGGACATTGTCATATAACGCTCTTGCCATAAGATTCTAGGAAGGAGAAAGCAAAGGGAAATCATGTTAGAATATTCATTCAGTCCTCTTTAACACCTAAAGCCCATGTTTTCATGGGGAGGGACTACCTGCAAAGAAGAGAACAATAAATATGAACAACAGCCTGTAAGGAGGAAAACAGATGTGCAGACAAAAGACAGAAGCGTGCGTCTGCATCTGCCACCACTGACATCAGGCTGCTCCGTGGAAAAGCTCACAGCACCACAAGAGTTTTTTCCTCTCACAGTATTTGCTGTGCCAAGGAATTATGAGTAATTCCGTCAAACAGACAGAGAATGGATTACTGTACAAAACACTTTTCTTTCTCTCCTGAAGCCAACTCAAGGAATAAAACATTATAAAATATTCAGATGTGCCACAATGGACATTTCTCAATTTTTTCATATAATGGAGGTAAAAAGAGTCAAAGCAAATCCCAAATAAACAGAATTTGGCATTAAAGTAGAAACAAAAGTACATTTATAGATGCTTTAGTAAGGCTTAAGAGTTCTTATTCTAGTTGATCCTTGGACACAGTGAGAACATCCCATGAAAAGCAATGAGAGCACAGGCTGTCTATGTCTTCTCCAGGTTTGACAACAGGGATCTACAGAAAAATCTATAACATGAGGACAGATGCCATCTCTTTGTTTTCTTTTCATACCTTTCCTGAAGACCCCTTCTCACCCTGCCACTTTATTACCAGATTGTTGAATTTCACCAATCACATAAGAAAGCTTTCCTCTTTCATGAGCCCAAAACACTTTCTCTCTTTGTATGAAGGCCTCTCTGGCACATTCAGTACTAAACAGACAGCCAAAGTAGGCAGTCAGCGGAGAGCGGGCAGGCAGTCAGTGCCGACATTCCTGGAAGCCTTTCAAAGGCTCTGAAGATTTCATTTCTTGGCATAAGTAATGTTTCACAGCAGGATGGCCGCCATTACCACATGCCTGCTCCTTCCAAGTGCACGGAGAAGTCAAGGAACATTGTAAATTCATCATAAGGACTCACAGAGAACTAAAAGTGATCTCTCTGGTGCTTCAGGAGTGTCCTGACAAAAATGATCATTTGTGGGAGAAAGAGCTGCTCATTTGATAAAGCATGCTTGTGACTTTACGTATTGGTGGATTTTCTGAATCTTAGGATTTCGATCCGTTTTCCTTCTCTAGAAGTGTGTACTTGATCTTTCAATCTTCTATTTTTCATTCCTTTGTATCTGACATACATCAACTACCTCCCACTGTACTATGCCCGGTAGCCACAGGTCCTGCACTGTGCTGGTTCGTTGCTATGGAGAGCCTGTGCTATGCGGGGACTACTTCTCCGGTCGGTAGTTTGTTGGGAAGGGTCTTAGCTTTTCTCTGCTAGTCAAGTTCCTCTGAATATGTATATACGTAACCTAAGAAAAGGACATAAATCATAGAGGGCAGTACCCAGGAAGTCTTGAGATGCTCTTTAAGAATAAGGTTGAAGTTCTTATTCTTGACAGTTATAAAATCCAAGAAGTCTATGACTTAGACAGGGAAATGGGAAAAGAAAAAAAGGAAAACTGTGGGATTTGTGTTCCAAAAGAAAGTTTTAGTTAGTACTTATATTCTAGGAAGCTCTGGGTTCCTTCTGACAAGTAGGAGTTCGCATTACATAAAGATAAAATCACGCAGCATATTATCCTGGTTTGAAGAACCATTTAAAGGTGTCATATCCTAAAATCTCCTGTTTCTCTTCTTTTGGGGTATTGTAAAATTTTATTTTTTTAAATTTCTTAAATTTTATTTTATTATTTTTTAAAGATTTATTTATTTATACAAGCTGGGGTATAGGCCAGAGGTGTGGGGCGGCGAGAGGGTACACCAGAGACAGAGCGGGGATCAGAACAGGCAGACCAGAAATACACTGCTGAGGGGAGCAGCGGGCGAGGCAGGAGAGGTCTGCCGTGCCATGTGGGATTCTCCCTGGCTGGGCGTCGAACTCGCATCGCGAGCTGTCGACAGCTCCACAGTGCAACACTCAACCGCCACGCCACCAGGGAGGTCCCTATTGTAAAATTTTAAAGAAAAGAGTTACACATGGCAAGATTCTGGTCCTTTGTACCAAAATGATCTCAAGAAAATTACTAAAGTCATCTTGGGATGACAGAGGAGGGAGAGAGCTGACACTCTTTTTGTTCTCTGGGGTCCATTTAACAACTGGTAATGGCTGGTAAGAAGGGCCCAACATGAAATCAGAAGCGACAGAATCGGGACCAGTTGAATGGGAGCTGAGGAAGAGAGCTGTGTAATTATATTGGCTGCAAAGAAAAGAAAAGAAAGAAACAAACAAAGAAAAACAGTAGAAAAGCAAAGAATGCAGCAGACCCAATCAGCATAAACAGGTTTGAAGCCTTTACAGTTGGGTCACTGCCATGGATCTCCATGAAGCACCGAACTAGGGCACCGGACCATGCTTGATTGGAGGCAGATTGAAATCCCCGAGAAAGACTTGTGCTGGAGGTTCTTTGTCTCCTGTTCCAGTGACCTTCCCACCACCTGGTCAGCAGCATGCTAATATTTCTAGATGCGCCTCAAGAGCTGCCTCTCTGGGAAAACTTTCAAAGGTCCATTGTCCTTGTTAACATAGCCACCATGGATAAGTGCCCCTGACTAGTTGGCCACGATTTCCCTACTGTCTTCCCTGCTGCCCGCAGACACCAGGATTTAAAGAGAGAGCTTCACGATTGTTAGCTGCAGGCGCCCCAGTGGTCACTTGACATTGCACGTGCTCATAGATATTCTTAGTCTTGGCTGAACAGGAGTCAGTTATTTAATATCTGTGCAAGCTACCGAAAGCCAAAATCCATACCCAGTCACTCTTCCAAACAGAAGACTGCAGCTCCAGAGATCTTAGAAAACAGCTGGACCCAGCACCCCAGTTTACAGATCAGGAAACATGTCTGGGGAGGCCAGACTGTTGGTGTCAGAGATCTGTCCTCCTTCCAGATCTCTAAGTCGCCTTGGCTGTGCTACACAACTCACTTCTAACTGGGCTCAATTTCATCTTAGAGTAAAGTCTTTAAGATGATCAATTTTTCTTAAGTGTCTATACTATAAATAAATTCTTGGGGCTTGGGATTCTAATTGTGTGACTTGGACAGATTATTGCTCCTCTTTGTGCCTCAGTTTCCTCATTTATAAAGTGAGATTGAGGGTATTAGTACCTGCTTCATGGGTTTGCTGTGAGAGTGAAATGTGCTAATTCAAGTCAAGTACTTGAACAATGCCAGAGATTTAGGAAGCTATTATAACTATTTATTTAATTTAAGGAATGGTGTTTTGGCCTTAGACCCCCTACCCAGCATAGCTCCTCTCAGGTCTCAGTCAAGCGTTGGTTGTATTCTAATGATATTTACAAAGTTGAATTCATAGACTAGAAAAGTGGCGGTTCTAATCAGGATTGGAAATTGGCACTTAGGGTCATAAATCCTACTTGAGACACTGCCTAACTGTAGCAGCTTATGGGATTGCTGCTCCCCCCACCAAGCTTTCAAGAAGCCTCTGGCTTCCGTGATTTCACATTCTGGTTCTCCCTCTTCTTTTGTTCTCATAACCACTCATCTTCCTTCTCCTTCAGTCTACAATATTTTTTGGTCCATCCCTTAAGTGATGATGTTCCAAAGGGATTTCTCTTTGCACTTTTCTCTACATGTATATTCTCTACAGGAAATCTCATCCATGCATGACATCTTAATACGTAGCTAGCTCTACTAGAGCTCTAGATCCATAGCTCTAGTCTATATATTTCATCTAGTCTCACATACTTCCAATTATCTAATGAGTATCTTTACCTAGAGCTCAACATGTGCAAACTCTTTTTATCCTGCTTTATTTTTTGTAATTATCAACATGCACACAGCTGTTCAAGACAGCACCTCAGAGGTTATCTGAATCTCTTTACAACTTGAAACCTAGTCAGCTTGGATATCACTTTCCTCCTCACTGAACCTCCTAGTTCAGGCACTCAGCAATGTTTCTTTTCCAGCAATTACTTTTCAACTGATTTTCTTACATTTAATCATTTCCTACCTCAAAACCCATCTTCCACATAACCAGAATAGTCATCTCTCCAAATCTTTCCAGATCACTTTCCTTCACACATGTCTGTCATTGTGTTTCTTATAGTATGGTCCATACTGTCTAATTCAACAATGAGCTCCCTAAGTCCAAGGAGGCTGTCTTATTCCCTTGGCATTTCTAGAATTTTTAGACTATCATCTGAAACAAAATATACACTTATTAAATGTTAGTTAACTTGCAATTGATTCAGGATTCTGATTTCCTGGTACTGTAAAGAGAGAATAAAGTTTTTTTTAAAGAAGCCAGCAAAGTATTTGGACATGGGAAGATGAAGAGAATCATAAAGATAGTGTGTTCACAGGACTCACGGAGACTAAGGGACACACCAAGCAGGAAAGTGCCTCGCCTCCCCTCCTTATTAAAACAGGATAATGACGTATACGGGTAGTCTGAATCCTACTGTCCACAATCCTCTAGCCAACAGGAAGACCAAGAGGAGGTGACCGCCCCAACCGGATTAAAACAAAGATCTCTGTAATAGTCTTTTCCTCCTTCAATGTCGCAACGCACACCATTCACACTTTGCCAGAACATTTTGGTTCCACTGTTCCTGGTTCCCAAGCTCTGCCTGAGGAAGTTAATATTGTACGACTCGCCAGAACAGCTGGTCCAGAAAACTCTGGGTCACATGACACTTGCCACACCGCTCCTCCCACCACTCTTTCCTGCTATCAAAATGTCAAGAAAGTTTATTAGTTCTACTGCCAGGGAAACTATGCTATAAATACAAGAAGTGTGACTTGCAATTCCCAAGACCATTCATGCTGTTCTTTGAAGAGAAGAGAGACACAATGGCTGATGTGTCACTCCACTGGGACTGACAGCATCTTCAACGGACAGCTTCCTCTTATTTTACTTCATTCTATATTTATCATGCAGCAGCTCCTGCCAAAGCCCCTCAGGGTCACAACATTCTCAACAACATGATTTTCCTGCATCCAATCTTGCAAACTTGAGCCCTGTACTCTGGTAGGTGGTGTGTGTGTGTGTGTGTGTGTGTGTGTGTGTGTGTGTGTGTATGGGGAGGGAGCAATGGAGGTTTCAGGCAGATCCTGAGTCTCAGTGATGGAAAAAAATGGCCACTGTAGAGGAAATCAGCCCAAATAGCTGAGAGATGAGCATCACCAAGGTCAGGCTCAGCACAAAGTGAAAGAAAGGTTTAAGTGCTTTTGTGCTGACAGAAATTAGCTCTGGGGCCTCCCTAGTGGCACAGGTGGTTAAGTCTCAGCACTATAAAGCTATAGGCAGCCACTGTAGCACAAGTTCGATCCCCGGCCAGGGAGCTTCCCACATGGTACAGCAGACCTCGCCTGCCTCGCCCGCTGCTCCCCTCAGCAGTGGATTTCAGTAGATCTGCCTGTTCTGCTCCCCATTCTGTCTCTGGTGAATCCTCTCACTCCCCACCCCCCACACACCTCTGGCCTACACCCCAGCTCTTGTATGCATAAATAAATGAGTCTTTTTTTAAAAAAAGAAATTAGCTTTGGTGTGAAGGTCCTTGATGAGCGTGGATCTCCCGGGAACCCACCATCATTTTTAAGATATAACGAAAAGTAGAATTTCCTCCAAGAAAGAAAGAGTCAGGGTCAGAAGACAAGGCTATCTGCAAGTGCGGATTGTATGTGGATTGTAAGTAGGCGTGCATGTCTGTATGCAGCTTCAACGTCATCCTCTATCATTTCTTGGCAAGCTACGGGGGATGAATTGATTGCTGACAATATTTGAATAAAGTAAATTCATTTTTCCTCTCAAATCTGATGATCATAAATAATACATGTGTCTTTAAGAGCTCAATTTTCTGCTCTTCTGTGGCCTTTGAGGCCCACATAACCCTCCATTTCTGTGGGTATTAGAACCAGCAGTTCCCCACAAACTGACCAGAATTAACTAGACTAGAATTTGAGACTAAGAAGGCATTTTAGAAATCATTCTAACCCAGTCTCCTTGTTTTATTGTCCAGAGGGTCTCTTATTGGATTAGCAGTAAAGCCAGAACTAGCATCTGGTTCCCCTCTTAATCTAGGATTTTTCCACCAGACCAAGATGTGCTTCCTGAGAACCTTCCCCATTGCAGAATTTAGTACTGTTGCTTTAAACCTTGGAATTTATAAGCATTTGTCCCAGGTTGCCTGGTTTTGATAGATTTAAGTATAGCACATTGGCAGAGGATCAAAAACACGGGGCAGGCACAAACTCTCTTCAGGGTTCTGTCCCTAGATAAATCTGACAGGCGCCATATAATGATGAAGGCCTGACACCCACTCACCCAAAAGATAGGTTTTATTAACAATAAAACAGTCACCTGGATTTCAGCCAATACTCAGTGTTGGCACCGAATCACATCTACCTGCTTGTCTAGACAAATCCCTATAACATCCAGGTACTTGGGGAAGCGAAGTGAGAATTAAGTTATAAAGGAGAAAGAGACTGCAGTCCACTGCATTCAAGTATTTTCAAACACAGTATCGTTTCTCCAAGGTCAAAACACACAAGTTACAATCTCTAATAAAGGTTTTGAAAAGAGAAAAAGATGTTCTCATTTTTTACATATTTCCATATATCTTATCTCACTGTACCACAGCACACAGCCCCTAAGTCTGAAGATGTATCTAAACTCACCAATACAACACACACATGCTGGTGACTTGTTTGTCCCCCAGCCAGAATCTAGCTGATGTCACTCGGATGCCACCCTTCCCTGGAACGCTTTTCAGTGTCACCTGACCTAGATTCGATGCCTGATTGCTGCTGTCCCACTTCACTTGTGAGGTCCTCAAAGAGCTTTTTTTAAATATGCATCTGTACATCGGAGAGGGTATCTACAATCTAATGCTGTCTACAGTGTAACTGCAGTGTCCTCTTTAGGGAGAGCCTTTAGACGATATAGCAGATAGAGGAAAGATGGAAGGGGTGAATAGAATAGAATAGAAGAAAAACTTCCAAACGAAATTGTTCAATTCTCCTACATTTCATATTATATACCAATTTACCAGAATCAAATAGCTTTCTTTAAGGCCCAGTTCGAAATGCATGTCTCTCTCTCTCTCTCTCTCTCTCTCTATATATATATATATATGTTTATATATATATTTATTTATAATACATATAATATAAATTATATATAATATATAATAAAATATAATATAAATAATATAATATACAATAAATTATAATGTAATAAATTATATATATTATATAAATATATATTTATATAATATATAATAATATATAAATAATATATAAATATATATATTTATATATATTTATACACACACACACACACACACACACACACACACCAGAAGACAGTTGCTTTAGAGATGGTCTGACAGTTTTTGTGACTCCATGCTTCTTTGTTCAAACAAATTGGGGCTAATCTTATAAAACGAAGTTTCCTTTGGCTAGGATTGGTTACATTAAGTTCAACCTGACTCAAGACAAAATCAGGGCATGCAGTTCTACAGGTGTATTTTTGTGCTTCTCTCACATGAAAAGCAAGGCAATTATTTTTAAGCAGAAGGAACTAGGGAACTAGGAGAGATTAAACGAGTTATTTTTAATTAGGGGGAATTCTATTCTGTCCCCTCAGGTAACTTTTGGTAGTGGTTTGGAGACATTTTTGGATGGTGTGTGTGTGTGCGTGCGTGTAGAGGTCGGGGACACTGCTGAACATCCCGCAGTACACAGGACACCCCACGACAAAAACTATACATTCCTAATTGTCAGAAGTGCCACGGTGCAGATACCTGGGATAGAGGAATGGACCCTAGGCTGAATTTTGAAATCTGAACCTGCACAGACACCTGAGAGCATTAGGCAGACAGGGGGAATGTATTTCAGTTGCTCTTGTTTTAAACCTGACTGAATTAATTTAAGACTGAATTAGGAGAGTTTAGTCTTAGTCCTTATGCTGGACTGAGGACAATGCAATCATTGCCTTTTGTGCCTTCGTTTCACCACCTGCAAAACAAGGATAATGAACGTATTCTTCCTAATAATGTTATGAGGAGTCATGATATATATGTGAAACACTCTGATTTCTTCAGAAGAAAGGGTTTCTATAAAATCAAAGCACAGTCATTAACTGCACTATTATGAGCTCATGAAATTGTGTCCTAAGAACTGTACTCCTCCCCTTAAAAAAAATTCCCCCAGGAGAAGAAAACAAACCAGAAATGATCTCATCGTGATTACACCTGCCACACCAAAAAAACAGACACAGTTCAGAGAAACAAAATTCTTTCCCTCCAGCAATGAAGTAAACCGTGCCTGTAATTAAGACCTTAATAAGGGAGGCAGAAGGCTTGATGCAGACGCTGCAGGCGATGAGGTGAGGAGCTACCGTGCCAGGTTTAAAACAAGAACAATTGAAATACAATCCCCCTTGCTGCCTACTGCTCTCAGGTGTGGTGTGCAAGTTCAGATTTCAAAATGGACTTTCCATCATTTCTAAAGGAAAGGAGGCCTATTTCTGCAATGAAAAAGCAAAGAGGACCATCTTCTTATTTTCAAGCAAATATTATTTGTGATGACATCCAAAAAAAAATTCATGAATCCACTTTTAAAAAATCTCTTAGGGCCTCCCTGGTGGCGCAGTGGTTGAGCACTGCGCTGTGGCGCTGTCTGCAGTGCATGATGCGAGTTCGACTCCCAGATGGGGAGAATCCCACATGGTGCGGGTAGACCTCTCCTGCCTCACCCGCTGCTCCCCTCAGCAGTGTATTTCTGATCTGCCTGTTCTGCTCCCTGCTCTGTCTCTGGTGAACCCTCTCGCCGCCCCATGACTCTGGCCTGTACCCCAGTTTGTATGTATAAATAAATCTTTAAATATATATATATATATATATAATAAAAAAACTCTTAGATAATAAGGAAAAAGGGATAATGCCTCTGCAGTTTATTGATTTCTGAAATAGCTTTGTCCATTGTCCAGTGACCATGTGCTCCTGACCATTCGAAGACAGTTTCAGTTTCAAATATCTTTCCAATTGTCAGATCATCTGCCCTGTTTTGAGGTTTGTAAAACCTCAAAACATACCCACAGAAATTATATCTATATGGAAATATAAGGTAGGAATGTAAATACATAGTTTGCTAATGGTTTACCTTTGTTGACTGTAGGGTTTGGGACAAAAAGAACTGTTAAGTACTGATAAAAGCCAGTCCATGTACAAGTTTTCTAATTGACAACATGATTTTTATGAGGAAGAAAAACATATTCCAAGGGCATCTGGACCTCTGAGAGATTGTCTACAAGGGCTGCTTCACAGCAAACAGTGTTTTTAAGAGAAAGAACACTAGGGATAGCTATTCCTATTTTTTCCTCCCTTTATCCCATCAAAAGCATGCTCATCACCTAGATCTCAAGCAAAGAAGGTTGAAGAATCAAAGAACGTCACAGAAATTCTGCCCCAGACGAGTGCTTCAGGCAAAGAGGCCTTCAGAGCGCTGCTTGTCAGTGCTTTTCGTGATAGTGGGGCAATAGGTCTGGTCCACTAACCTGCTTCCTGCTAACTCTAAGTCACACCACAAGTGATCAGTTCATCCACAGATGACTGACATGCTCTGTTATATACTGAAGACTCTGAGCTGCAAGAACACTGGAGCAGCGCAGGGTTGGAGAAGCCTCGTGAGTCCCGAGTCAGGCACAGCTCTCCGGGAGAGAAGTGTTAAATTAAAGGTAACAAGCTGACTGCCGCAAATCAGTGCTATTCAGGCTAATGCATAAGGATCGTGCCATAATAAGAGGTTTTCAAATAACTGCATGAAGTTAGGGAAAATAGCAATGACACATCATACTGTTTAAATGTTTTTTTATTAAATAAAAAAATCTAGGTCACATTTAACTTTATATGCCTTTTAGTCTCTGTGACTTTCTAGTGAATATCACAAATACCACCTTCCCCATATGCAAATATAGAGTAAAGAAAGGAATTAAACTTAAATTCAAAAGGAACTATGAGATATTTTTGTGCAATTCTTATACTTTCACATATTTATAGTTGCTCAATCTTTATTTCTAGTAAGCATTACCATCAACATTCCGTCTAGAGAACATTTTTTATTGATATAATTATTAACCTTGACATAGAAATATCAGGAGAAATTCTCATATACAACATATATAAAAAGATTTGCAAAGAAATAAGATACCTCCAAATCAACAGACCCAACCCTTCAATAAAGATTCTGAACCACCTACTTAAACACTATTTAGCACCATTAATGAATGGGGAGGAGGCTGGGTGGAAAGAGACTAGTCATTTTGGAAGAATAATCTGGGTGGGGCCCGGGCACATGCATTTGAAAACATTGCACTGGTAATTTTATTATCTCCATGATCAGCGGCCCCACCTTCCACTACCCAAAATTACTGTCACACACCATCACTACTCATAGTTTCTGGAGTGTCTGTTGCATCTTCCTCAGATATGTGCCTCAGTTTATCTAAATTGCATTGTAAACTAAAACTATGTTCCAAAAGAATCACTCTTTCCAGTGTAGGATGGAAAAGGTTACTAACAGGAACATTTATCTTGAAATGCAGATTCCTCAGGAAGATAGTCTTTTGCTGCTAGTCTGTAATGTTCCCCAGGCTTTCAGAGTCCTCATTAACCAGCAAGAATTACCACAGGGATATGACTGGAATGTTCAGAGTAAATAAGATGGAGGGGGGTGTTGCTGACAACGAATAACAGGTTAGTTTTTTTTTTTTTTTTCAGTCCTGTTTCCAAGCTCATAGTTCTTGCAATTATCTATTGCCTAGGAAACGGACAGTTATTCTCTGGAATTTTAAGTTGGGAATATAGTATTTCTTCCCAGTGGCCCTGTTTTGTTTATTCTGGCAAAAAGACTTGGTAATTAAGTCTATATGTTACTGCAGAGTAATGCCATGGTCCCAGTGGTTGGCATTTCAAACAAATTTGTCTAGGTTTCTTTCTAACCTTAAAATGATCTAAAAATAGATGACCAAGAACTCTTACTTCACCTCACCTAAGGCATGAAGCTCACCCTGAACTTCTGTGCTTCACAACTCCCCCGCCTTTGCATTTCACCTTTGATTTTTTAGAATTGATTTGACTCTTTTCCTCACTCATACGTTTTTGTTTTGGATAAACAATTTTAGTGAATATTCTTCTTAAATTTTTATCAACATAATGCTGTATATGTATATATGTATATTTACTTCATATATAGATATTCTTTAATTCTTTAATGGATCAAATCAGAATGCCTACTATGTGCTTGAAATTGATGATTTTAATTTACACTTACATCAGATAAGATAGATGTTATTTCCATTTTATAAATGAGAATACGGAGGTCTGAAGTAGCTTGCCTAACATTATCAGAAGGTAACAAAAATGGGATTTGACACAAAACCCATGTCCTTTCCACTATGCCATACAGATTAAGACTCTTTGTAATGGCTGTTGCATATGTGTTTTAAGTAATTCAGCTTTCAATTTGCTATTTGTTGGGCAAGATCCTGTAATTTCAGGAATATCAATTTCAGGACTATCAATAACAAGATATTAAATCATTAATATATTACTAATAATAACAATAAGTAGACAAAGGTATGTTGGTAAGTCCCTATGTTTGGAATTTGAATTTCTATCATACACATGATATCCTGGCTCATTTTAACCTAATAACTGGGATTTTGACAACCCTGTCACCAATTCTTGAGTCCATACTATCTTATCAATACCTATTGAACATCTACTATACAAGGAGACACTTGTATAGAAGGGCATATAGAAGTCCAACTAGCATGGTCTACTTACTTTACATTCAGACGTTATCTTGCTTAGGCCTAAAACAATAGTATGAAACAGATATTTTACAGATAGGAAAACTGAAGCTCAGGAGAGTTTAACTAACCCAAGGTGCAAAAGCGTTAAGGAATAAGAAACAGAAATCTTTTTTTTTTCCCCAAAGCCCACACTTCATTTTGTCTCTATTAAAAGAAAAGAAGACCAAGTTCCTGCTCCATCAAGCCATAACAGACCTGAGACCATACTTTTTCCCCAAGGATTTGTCTGTCAATCTGCTTCTACATATAAATAAATAAAGGGTAGATCTCTTGAATTCAATAGAATTTATTTAAAACTGGACAGGTTCAGAGGGCAATCTATGTGCAACTATGTGAGTTATAGGAATAGATCATTTAACTAGTATTTCATTGAAAGGCAGGGTAGTGCTAGCAGAGTAGCACAGAGGTGAAAAACATAAAGCTTTTTTAAGTATTAGAGGACAGTCAAGACTAAAGTTTAGGTTTTCTGTTATTTTATAGATGGATGTGGGGTCTTGACTGACAGACTAACCCAGTCATGTAGGTACCAAGGGAGAGAGACAAAGGAATGGGAACAGCAAGGGACCAAGATTTCCAACAGCAGAGTCAAAAGAGAGGAGAGAGGTAGGGGGCACATGTGTGCTTTGAGGGTGTCAGGTCTATGAGGGGCGGGGGGCGGGGGGAATTCCTACAGAGGCCAGATCAGAGAAGCATAGACTGCTTGAATAAAAAGTGAGATATGAGGTCATAAGGGGACAGAAAAGGGAGGGAGTTTGCAAAGAGCTTGAAAAGTAGAAAGGTCATATTTTACAGAAGTCTAGGAGGGCAGACAGGAAGTCATGATAAATTCTCAGAAAAGGAGTGATGTATATTCCAGCTAGAAAGGATGTTAAAAGAATCTCTGGTATGTTACACACTGGGCAACTTGCTAAATTTGATATTATCAAGGCAGCTTCAATTCTATGAAGACTCATCTTTGTGTAGGTAAGCCATTTTGCAATGAAAACGAATTTGTTCAACAAACAAATCATAAATAATATTTTCCAATGCATCTTGCATTGGTCTTAAATTCATAGATTACACAGAAGATTTTAAAAGGGGGCAAGAGGGCAGGAGTCAATAACTGGATTAAGATCAAGTACAGCAAATCATTTAGAAAAGAATAGAGAATTTAAAACCAAAATATCAAGGCAAGGAAAGAATTGGGAGTTATATAGGGCATAAATGACCATATTGACTAAATAATCATTTTTTCTCAAGATAGTTTGAGATAATAAAAGTGTTTTCCATGTCCCCTTGAAAACCTGTAACAGAACAAACTTCTTGTTCCTCCAATTTTACCTCACCCACGTTTAACCAGAACACAGGAATCTGAATTTCAGAAAGTAGTTCTCTTTCTTTTGCCCCTTAATTTTCACATTTCTTTTTCTTTTTCTGAAGGGTATATAATTGACATACAATGCTCTTATTAGTTTCGGGTGTATAACACAGTGATTAGGTTTCTGTATACATTTCAAAAGGATTATTATCATGTCCACTTTCCATCTTTTTCTTAGCAATTTCCTATTCTGCAGTACATTATTATTATTACTGATGACAGTCCCCATGCTGTGGACGATACTTCCATGACTTACTTATTTTATAACTGGAAGCCTTAGACCCCTTTACCCATGTTGCTTTAGTCCCCTTTACCCATGTCCTCTTCCCCTATGTGCATTTCTAAATTGTATTGTAAATTCCATCTGTAATTTTTCCTTAATCAAAACATTTAAGAATGAATTTGCCGAATGGTAGACTAGATAATTTAAATCTCAATGAAGGCACATAGAGTTCAGAAATCTGGCAAAGCCACAGAAGCTGCTCAGCTACTAGAGATAAGACAGGCAGCTCCTGATGTGTACCCAGGCCTGGGCCTGCACAAGTGGGAGGGATCTCGGGCCTCTGCTCCAACACAGCTGTGCAGGGACCCCCACATTCACCCTCCTGGCAAACAGCACCAACAAGCTACCTCACACCCTCAGGAGGGGAGCTCTCACTGAGCAAGTCATGGCCAGAAGCACAGCTCCCTCTCCACCATTTCAGCTGTTCCCTGTATCGCCAGAGGAGCTTGTGGAAGACTCTTGACAAATTTACCATCATAGAATATATCACATTGCATCCTTCCTATGAGAAATGTCCAGTAAATACATAAGAGAGTGACGTAGGCAGCCTTCCCCTGAGCAAGTGAAAAACAAAAATAAACCCCATAAAGTGCTAACCAAAAAAAAATGTCCCCATAGTAAAAGCTTACATTCCACAGTTCTCCAGATCATTGTAAACACATAGTTGGAAGACCTGGAGCTGTGTGAGTGCAAACAGAGTGGCAGTTTGGCTGTTCTCTAGTTATGATCCCTGAAGTAGCCAAACCAGATAATCTGGTTCAAGAAAACCTTATAGTATCTGGATTGTAAATCTCTCAGTGAACATTTTTCAATGTGACTGTGCTAAATCTATAATGTGTAGAACACCAGAGTGCTGGAAAGATAATTCCTGGCTCCAGGGTTTACAGTGTAATAATTACTTGGTTTTACCACTTAAGAGGCTCAAATTAAACAAATAGCTGAGAAACATGCATTTCACTTTGCCTTTGTAGACTATTATCTAAAAAAAAAAAAAAAAAAAAAAAAGTGAGACTCTATCTTATAGGAATTCTTGGGATAAAGTAGTCTCAAACTTCCTAGGGGAAGAAAACATCATCACACAGGACATTTTAGGGAGGGTTACGGTGGTTCTTTCTGTCTTTAATAGTGATTTAAATTCACAAGTTCTGAAAACAGATCACCTTAGTTGAACCCAAGTTCTACTCCCCCTTTATTTTGTGACTTTGGATAAATAACTTAGCCTCTGTGCCACAATTTCTACATTTGAAAATAAGTATAATATTCATCTCAGAGCTATTGGGGAGTTAAATACCACAATCCTGTATTGTCATCGTCAGGGTATCAATCTGTCATTTGTTCAGTACTAGTATATTTTCTGGTAAAGGTGTCCACAAGCTAATAAAAATCATGTGTTTACATTATTCATCAGGGTATCCAACACTGGCAAGACCCAGAAAAGAGGCAGATTTTCTCCATGAATGCCAATCATGGTTTACATCATCAGTAGCATGATGTTTCTTACCATAAGAGTAAAAATAAATTTGGTGAGATCACTAAATAAAAGTGACTTTAGAATGTGTCACTTTCTAGATTGTAGGACTCAATGTTCATGCCAATCATTTATCCTTTTCAATAATAAATGTATAAAAGTATTTTCTTTTCTCATAAGTTGATTTTGATGAAACTAAAGGCATTCAGCAATAAGGAGAGGCTGGGCAAAAAAAAAAAAATCACTGCAAGCTAAGTAATATTTAATACTATCACTGTTCTAAATAAGTAAACTATGGAAATACAGGTGAATCACTTCAAGAAAGAGAACTTGCCTGCCATGTAGAAGGATTTGTTTCTGGTTACATCCTAAAGTTAAATATTAAAAATCTTTAGGATTATCCATCTCTCTGAACTTTCCTATTGAGGCAGCAACGGAAAGCCAATAGTACAGTGATAAGTGATATCTGTGTCCTCAAACAGCTGCAACCTTTTCAGGGGGAACTATAACTCATTACTTACAATAAAGACTTTCAACATTTAGATTTAGAACTTCTGAAGAAGATTTATAGCTTTGAACAAAAGAGTTAACACTGAAGTTAGCCGCTGGCTATTAGCCAGAACTCAGTGTTCACAACCTCACATTAAAAAGGGATGGGCTAGAAGCTATATAATTTAGAAAGAAAGCAAAGTAGCTCCACAGTTTTGAAGGTCAGACAGGTAATAGAAATTGTCAATACAAAAGCATAACTACCTTGCCAAAACTGCACTTTTGTTTAAAAGCACTAGGGCTAATGCCTATTCTAAAATAGAAGTGTTCATCATCCAAGGAAAATTCACAACATTGCAATCTCCTCTGTATGGTGTCCCAGGAAGCAACTTGCCTCCTAAGAGGGGGCAACTTAAACAAAATGGGATATGCTGAGCAAGTGATAATCCTTTTGCCATGAATAAACACAAAAGCAATGGTGCAAATTGCAAGGGAAATTCAGTCTGCTGCAGTGTTATGACAGTCTGTAAGCTTCACAGAAAAAAAGCTTCAAAACCATCAGACCCTCAGTTCATTCAAACACCAATAAAAGTGTTTTCAAGAATTAGCAAACTTCCATTTGTGCTTGCAGCCAACATCCTTCTAATGTCAAAATTCTCCATCATCAGCTGTATAATAATATCTAAGGTATTTTAATTTCTCCCACCAAAAATACATATGGCAAACTGCTTGCCAGACCAAACACTGAAAGCAAAGGCTCAAAAGTGCTTTTATAGTAAGTCAGTTTGAGAGACTCGGTGGTTCTGATCCCTCTCTTACTAGGACACACAGACAGAAGAGGCGAGGCCTGGGGGAGCCAGGGGAGATGAGCTAAGCCTGCCTGCATCAAGTTGGATAATTTCTGACCTAAAGAGCTAGCTGTGACAGGCTTTAAGACTGATATTCCCCAGAAACTTCCAGCAACGGACCCAGGGTGCTGTGGACTCCTAGAGTGGTCTTAGAGCTCGAGTTTCACTTGTCTTATGCCAACCTCAGTGACTGGAAACCCTTCTCAGAACTTTCTGGGGCACAGAAGGGGTGCCTGTAGAGGTCTTGTCCCAATGGAGCACACGCACGCACATACACGGTCACACAAGCACACATACACAACCTTATGTGAAAGACTCTCTTACCTTAAACTTCATCTCGGCAGCGGGGAATTCAGCCGTTTTCCTACCCTAGTTGTTGGACTGCATTAAGCCCTGTGTGCCCGCCCCTCCATAGACTGCAATGCTAAATGAAAGTGAGAACAGTACTCCCAGGCTGGGTTTGTCGTCTGGTGCACCAAGCTCCCCTCTGCTCTATAGCGATGGTTTCTGAGCTCGCTGCTTTTAGCTAGGACTTCTTTCCCGGCCTGTATTTACATACTGGCTCTCTATTGGCTACTGGCTCGAGGTAATGAGGAGGCCCCGCCCACTCCCAACTACGGAAAACCGACAAAGAACTTGTGATCATTTCTTTTTGCATTATCAGAAAGAGTGGAAATAAAACCAAGCAGGGAACCGTCTCGAACTTTATTCCACCATCACCCCCGACCAAAACCTAGGAAAAGGAGATAAATTCTTTTTTAAGACTTAGCTACATTTTAAAGAGAACGAGTTTACAAAGCGGTCTGACAGTCCTGCTTCCTGTGACCTAGCAACTCCTTCATAAACCCATTTCATTTCAAAGCCATTCACCTCACAATCTCTACATGAAACGAACTCAGGAAACAAAAGGTTTTCTGTCTACGGGGCCCCTTTTTACTAACTACCCCTGCTGATATCTCTCTCTTTCTTTCTCTCTTTCACTCTTTCTCCTCCCACCCCTCCCCCTTTCTGTGTCTGTTTGCTTTTTTTGTTCTTTTCAATCTTCAAAGAATTTCCAATGTCAGTCTGCAAGGAGCCAGAATATAATTCTCTTTTAGTGAAAAGGAACCCCCGAGCACGGGCACCAGGAATTCCCTAGCCGGTTTCTCCCGAGGATTGAGTGTCAGCCACATTCAGCGACTTTCTTGGGCTTGCTGAGGAGAAAGGCTAGCTGTGACCCCTCAGAGGGGCCGGGCCAGTGAGAAACCTATACATCATCACTGTCCACTGAGGACTGTGCTTTCATTGCTGGCATTTTTAGCTCCAGCTTTGAACACCGCAGTTCTTCCTTCTGACCTCTCTCCTGAAGATGACCCATGAACCCACAGCACTTATTATCCCAGGGAACAAAAATGCCCACTGTTTGATGTGTCTGGTTAGAAAGACCAATTTCCAGTGAAGCACAAAATATTCAGTTCAGCTTCCTGAGTTCTATACAGGGAGAAATCACCCAGGAAAAAAAAAAAAACAGAAATATCACCCTCAGCCACTCTTCTGAAGGAGAGAATGGTGACAGGAAAATTCCTATTCACCGTCCCTCAGGACTGAAACCTGAGGAGTGCAGAGGATAGCAGACCCTGATTGGGATGGACTCCAACCAGACTATGCCATTTGGATGGAAAAATCAGACCTTATTTTTTTTTTTTTTCTGACCAAGTTGGATCAGAATCAGTTCGATTCCCTCCTCCCCAATTCCCAATGGCTTAAAGCTCTATTTTTATGACCTCAGCCCAAACAACAGGAGAATAGCTATTCCACAAAAGTGGTTTCCAGATATGAGGCTCATATTTTAGTTCCCAGTTTATTGTGGCATCGATTCCCTGGACATGTTCCCCATATGGTCATAATGAACCTTGCTTTTCCTGATTTAGCCTTAGAGTAAAAATGAGTCTGAGTGACTTTCAAGAGCTTTCCGAACACAAATTAAGCATGTAGCACAATGCATTGCCAGGATCTTCCTAACAGTTCCACAGACCTTATGGGAGAGTAGCGAGTTTCCAGGAAATTGTTTTTGGTGTCTACTTGGGTAAGACAAAGGCGTTTTCATCTGTAAGAGGAGTCTGGTGCCTCCAGTGGGTCTAGATAACATCCCTTTGGCTTCCTAAGCAGTAAAGCAGAATCTTTGTTTTGTTTGATGAGTACCATTGGGTAGGTGAACACTATCCTATGCCATTTTAATGCTCTCAAACAACCTCCCAACACATATAGGTATTTTTGTCATTTCATTCTCTAGCTAGAATACTCAGTTCACACCAAGTGGTCCTCTTCTTTTCAGTTTCTTTTTTTTCTTAATAATTTATTTTTTTAATATATAATACTTTGTTGCTCATTTTTTACAATGTTTGCTTCCTTTTCTCAGGTGTAGTCCCCATAGAATTTCTGCCACCAATTCACCCATGGAACATCACCATAGTCCCTTATTGCTTTCAGTTTCTATTTCAGTTTCTATCCTGTACATCAAAAGACTTAAAATCTACCTGAATTTATGTCAATGTGTTTTGGGTCAGTATAAACCTATGCTAAAATCTCAACATATTTCTTAAACTTTTAATTGGTGTTCTGAAGTATAAAATAATAATACCTACTTACTAGGGTTATAATGAGGCCTAAATGAGCATTTACTGGCTAGATTAATATGGCAAGAAGGATTAATATGACTGGAAGTTAATAATACTTGGCAGATAGTAAGATCTTAGTAAACATTGCTTATTATTACCATTTTTATTATCATTTTAATTGTATATTATTATGTTACTTATGAATATTACTATTAGACTGTTATCAATGTTTTAAGGATGTAGGCATTGAGAAATAGGTGGAGAAGGGGTCCCTCATCTGTGTGTTATCCTCTTACAGGATAGTTTTCTAAGTTAACGAATACCAGTTGGGATCCTACCATGTTCCAAGTACTGTTCCAGGTGAAGAGGGCACAGTTGAAGCCCAGATACACAACATTCCCATCCTATGGAGCTTATAGGGTAGTGGAAGGAAAGGACTAATTAAATGGACAAATAATACAATTTTGGATTGATTAATGCCATGAAGAAAAATCAAGTAGGGAAAATTAGAGAAAAATGGACCAGAAACAGACCAGGGTCAGTATGTATGTCCGTGTGTGTGTGTGTGTGTGTGTGTAGTGGGGGGGGGGCTTATTTTTGAGACAGTGGTCAAAAAATCCCCTCTAAGGGGGAAATATTGAAGCAAAAATGTGAATAACATGAGAAATCCACTGAAAGATCTGGGAAAGAACATTCCAGACCTATCGGTACTTCCAAAAGAAGTTACCCATGAAAAGGGCCTGTAGTCCAAATGAGTTCCATGTATTTAAGGGGAGCAAGTCCAGGGTGCCCAAAGTGGGGTCCTTAAGGGAGGGTTGGGGAAGGTGAGCTCAGAGACGCAGGTGGTAGCAGTTTGGATTTCTTGAGGGCCACAGGAAATCACTGGAGCATTTTGAGCAGGGAAAGGTGTGCTCTACTTCGTGTTTTCAGTCTTTGTTCAATAGTCAAGAATCTCAGGCTATTAGTTAAAATATCCAGCTTGTATTTTAATTCAACTTAAGTAATGCAGGTCGTTTTTACTTTATTAGTGTTGTTCAGTGTGTTTCCTTCAAAATACTTTGGGGAAACACAAATTTTCTCCGTGAATTGGGAAACACCTTCCTCCTCATCTATTACCTAAGATTTTAGGTGCAAAAATACAAAATGCTACTTAAACTGTGCTCTCTAAAAACTGTTGATTGATGGGTGGAGAAGCCCTGGATCTCCCAGGATAGCCTCCTAAAATGGCCCAAGACACAGGGCATGGACCTTCCCTGGCCCACCAACATCCTCTCAGCTTTGCCACCCTCCAGCTCACCTGCTGCTTCCCCCCATGTGCTCATACAAGGGAAAAAGTACCAGATGCCATCCTGGTGATTTTTCCAGGTGGCTGCTGGGCCCTGGCATGGGTTCAACAACAACAACAAAAAAAAAAAATCAAAAGGATGCTAGAGAAATGAGATTCTTCTGTCCACAACTTGCGGGGACCCGAGGTGATGTTGTCTGAGAGTGAGGAAAGCATCAGAGGCACAAGGGCAGGACGTGATCTCAAATATCATACAGAGCAGCCCCTCAGCGAGTGGCCGAGGGTGCTTCTGGGAGGTTTGGGAGGAAGGGCCCATGAGGTTGCACAGTAACAGCTATCAGAACATTAAGCCGCCCCTCTGATTCTCCTGTCTGATTTATTCCAGCATGCTTTTTACTTTTCCTGCCTGACTGAATTCTCTCCCTACTCTGGCCTGTGTTCCACAAAGCTACCTGTCTAATTTCTAGAGTACAGAGCCAAATCACATTACTACCATGTTTAAAAATCTCCAGGGGCACTTCCATGCCTTAAAAAACAGAATTTGCACACTTTTGCATGGACTATAATCTGAGCCCACCTTGCTTCTCTGCCCTCATGACCCGCACCCCACATTCCACACTCAAGCTACACCAGCGGGTTACTGTTCTGAATTTGCACAGACAGGTCCCTCGGCTGAGGATATCCTCCTTTCACTCTTCTGTGGTCAAGCCAAGTTCCAACACTAACCCTTTTGTGTTTTCTTGTTAACAACCCCCATCCTGCCCACCTCGCCCTTTCAGAACTAATTCCGCCCTCTCTTTACTATGCCCCCTTTGTACTTGGAACACGGCCCTATTATAAGGCTTTTTCGCATTGTAGTGCGATGATTTACTGAGGTCTATTTCCCCAACTTCAAGGGGAGCTCCGCAGGGATAGGGTGGTATCTTGCTTGTCTCCGTGTCCCCCGCAGGCTTATATCTTAAGGTACTTAAGTACTTGCTGAATGAATGTGTAAGAGGACACTAACTGTAACTTCAAAGAAAGTATGTTATTTTGAAGTTATCTGGTGCCCAGGAGCAGAATGGGAGGACTTGCATTTCAGGGCACCAGTGAGGTTTTCATCTATTAGAACTGGACTAGGGGGGCCTCCCTGGTGGTTCAAGGGGTTAAAACTCAGCACTACCAAGCTCTCTGCAGCCACTGCAGCATGAGTTCGATCCCCAGCCAGGGAATTAACCCACGTGGTGCAGCAGACCTCTCCTGTATCACCTGCTGCTCCCCTCAGCAGTGTATTTCAGTAGATCTGCCTGTTCTGCTCCCCACTCTGTCTCTGGTGAATCCTCGCACTCCCTGCACCTCTGGCCTACACCCCAGCTCTTGTATGCATAAATAAATAAATCTTTAAAGAACTGGACTAGGATGTACCTTTTTAGAACCAACCCATAATCTGTTACCAGTTGTAATTCTTGGCCAGGGGTTGGTCCGACATCTATGGTCAGTGGACTGCCTGTTTTTGTACACTATAAGCTCAGTGTAGCTCTTACGTTTTTAAATGGTTGGGGAAGAGTCAACTGCATGAGATGTGAAAATATGTGAAATTCGAATTTTGGTATCTATAAATAGTTTTATTGGAACACAGGTGCATCCAGTTCATTTGCAAGTTGTCATTTGAATTGCAGTGACAGACATGAGTGGTCGCAAAGTCAAAAAATATGTCATTTGGCTCTCTAAAGAAAAAGTTTGTGACCCTTACCCTAGGAGAGTGTGAGATATATTTATTTCTCCCTGAGTTGTGAACAAAATATAGGTCCTTCCACATTCACAGAGAAACAATATAGAGATATCCATACTAGGACCATGCTTTGCCATTTCTAATTTGATGTCAGTTTTTTTTAAATCTACATATAACAAAGTTACTTCAAAAATATACATGTAAGGTGGCAGCTTTTCAATTCTATGAATCCCAAGAAACCTCTCCCCCAAAAGACAAGCCACTGAATCTCCTTGAATCCTGCTGCCCCATCTCATTCAACCTTGATCAAAACCCTCCAGATGTCAGACCCTGTACTAAATATGCATAAAAATTGTTTAATATTCCTCTACTATAACATCTCTGAGGCAGGTGAGGTGCAGGTCTGGTATGTGAACCCCAGGTTTTCTGGCTCCTTAGTCTGTGTGTCCCTAATCACTGTGCGTCACCGCTCCCCACCTAAGAGTCCCCCAGATGCCTTCGTTATCTGAGGCCCTATTTGTCAGTTCGACGAGGAGCATCTCCACCCTCGCAGCACGAGGGCTCAGTGAGGAACAGGTTTTGTTCTAGTTGTGACTAGAGCTAATACAAACACACCCACACCCCTTATCACTTACTTTCAAACCTGTATTGTGTAGTCTCTCGGGCCTAGACTGTTTTTCTTTCATCAATCTGTTTACCTAAATCCCACGTTTCCCCCAACTTAGCTCGTAGCCCCTCTCCTTTATGAGTCATTTCCAAGAATATCTTTCCATTATGGATAGTCCCTCCACTCCCCTCTGTGTCTCTTATGACCTGTGATTTAGGCCAAAGTTTTCCAAATCTGAATGCTTGGGCTTCCCCCTTTAAGTTGGATGCCATAGATCTGATATGAGGTCTTGGAATCAATACATTTGAAAAGATCCTCATACGATTCTGTACAAAGTTTAATGGGTGTGACATGTCATTTAGTGGTAAGTTTTTTATTTCACTCTCCACAATATTTTAAGCAACTTGGAGAGAGAATCTGTCTTTTTTTCCGGTTCTAGCCCCTTTTGTTCCTATATAGGTAACTGCATTTCATCATATGTCTTCTCAAAGTCCTATTTCTTATCCATGCACCCAGCCTCCACTGAAGTCAAAATGGGGAAAGGGGGAAGAATATCTCTCACTCTAGACATAGCCTTCTTTTATATACTGAACTGGTCAACCTCTTTTTTTTTTAATATAATAGATATTTATTTTTGTTATTCGTATCTTTTACATTATTGTGTGTTCCCCATAAGTTGCCCACCACCTGTTCACCCGTGGAGCCATCACCATAGTCCTCCGTGCTCTCCTCTTCCCCCCTCTTGAGCCCTCCCTCCCTGCTGAATGTTGCTTTCTTATTTGGCTCCCCTATATTCCTGTTATAAGTGAAACCATTCGATATTTTTCTCTTTCTTTCTGGCTTATTTCACTGATCATGATCCCCTCTAGGTCCATCCATGTTGCTGCGAATTGCATGTGTTTGTCTTTTTTGAATGCTGAATAGTATTCCATTGTGTATATGTACC